>JAWQUT010000178.1:321126-350657 GCA_033807755.1 Ellobium chinense | reverse complement strand
CCCTCCCCCTGCCGCAATCAACACAGAGACAGAGAGATTTTAATTTATTCATTCACAATCTGTACAACAAACCCTGATGATACGACCAGCATTAGGATCCACATTTTCCCATGGACTGCGTTAACTGCTACAAAGCAAGTGCCAGACTGGAAAAATTATCAGCGGAGCTAAACACATGATCAGCTTCACAAAAGGATTCATCATCATTATTTTACTATCATATGTTTATATTTCGTATTATAGTTGACTTTTTTCTGATCGTTTATTTTCCAGCTGATGTGTCTTTTGATTAATGTTTACTTCATATTAAAAATGAAAGAGAAATACAAATTCTAGTCTATGCCCTTATCCCCTAGCATGGTTGAGGTCATTTCCACATCTCTCCAAGAACACAGAGAGGGTGAACCTAGAGTTGTGTCCTAGTCTACGAGTATACCCAGTTGACTATTTTCCCGGTGACACCCAAGCGCTCCTCTACATTTCTAGACAGAATGATCGTCCATGCCAGACATTGTGATATTAATGCTGATGGCGTGACGATAGAGGTAATTTTGCCGTTGTCCGGCGTCGGTTGATGTTGTCGCTGCTGTGATTTTCATTACGTTGATGCCATTATGTACTCCCACCCTCTATCTCTTAAAGGCTGTCGATGTGGGTAGGTCAAACTGACCGGTGTCCATTTCAGGTGAACATGACCAGGTCAGCCCGTAATAGCTGTCACGGTCGTCATTAGACCAGGTTACAGTGACCACGGGATATGTACCCAGCAAGATCAAGTTTCATTCCATTCTGAGTAGTTATGTGTGGCACAGATTCTATGGCGTCTCCGCCTGGGGGCTGCTGAAATTTTGATGACTTTACAATCACAGTCCAGTTACCACCCCGTGATGACTTTATTCAACCTGTGTTGGCGTATAATGCCGTAATCCACAAATCAAGTCATAAGCAAATTTTAATGTCTTTTTTTTTTTCAAAACAGTGGACTGGTTTTGATGATTGTATCGGGATTAATATACTTAAGAACATAACCATTTCAACCTGTATTGTTTCCTCATGATTGGTACAGACAAATCAGAACAGGTCTCCCAGGACGGTCCACTCCACAGAACCGCTAGATATAAATGTTGGCCGAACTCAAAGGACTTAACTCCAGGCTTAGCAGACCTCAACCTGACAACCCAGTACCTGATCCTTATTGTAAAAAAGTTTTGTGACATCTATTAGAGGGGCAAATCACTCACTGTGTACAACCCAATTAATCCACTAATATATAAAATCCCCCTTTCGGGGGGGCCCTGCATGCCAGTGTCAGAATGTAGAAATGTGTAAAATGACCTGTGATCTAAATAAAGCATTCAATTTTAAAGTTTGAGGTACAGTTTGAACCTTCTAGGTAAAAATAAAAATAAAGCGTGTAGGCCTATGTATGCGCACGCGGTCAAAACCAGCCAAATGAAAAATTGGGGACCAAATCAGAATTCGAGGTGATCTTTTTCGAAAGACGTGAAAATTTTGGGCGTTGACCCTCCTTTTTCTTCCCATTAAAAGATCGGGCAAAAAAAGTACTTTAACCTCCATGGAAGAAATTTCCCGAGATCACAGTGGTATATGTGGAATAACACAAAATGTTAATAGGGCCGAAAGAAGAAAAAACAATAGGTGTCAAAGACCAAAAGCTTTTCATTTGAAGAAGAAGTAGTAATGATAGTAGTGGTAAAGTAGCAGTACGAGTAGTAGTAGTAGTAGTAGTAGTAGTAGTAGTAGTAGTAGTAGTAGTAGCAGCAGCAGCAGCAGCAGCAGCAGCAGCAGTAGTAGTAGTAGTTGTTGTTGTAGTAGTAGTAGTAGTAGAAGAAGAAGAAGAAGAAAAAGAAGAAGAAGAAGAAGAAGAAGAGGAAGAAGAAGAATAAGTCTCTTCATGCTTGTGATCCCGCTTTTCTCCATATCTCAGTTTTGTGGAATACGAGGCAATACCTCAAAAAAAGATAACATGATTTACGTAATGACAAAATATGATTAGTCCACGAAATTAATTGGCATGTTGTTTGATGTTGTGTGATGTGCATCGTTCATTGTGTATGTACATGTATTGTAAATGAAATAATTTTTTTTTTTTACTTCTTCTGGTTATTTTGGTTACCGCCCTCATTTATATTTTAGCTCAACCGCTGACGACCACGCTCCGCTAACGTTGTCGACAAGGACCCCACGTGACCACTTTCCTATCTGGCAATAGCCAGCCTAACACCCGGAACCCTGGCATCATCTGTCAGGCAGTTCCAGCGGCTCACGTTTCGTGTCAAGGCAATCACTTCCGAACTAATATTCATCCAGGGTCGACAGATTTGGCCCCTGTACGGTCAAGGTTACACGAAGATTAAGTCCTTTCAACGGTGGGCTCTTCCAGTATAAAACCTGCCTTATCTTTCCTGCCTGGCGGGACCAGACTCGGGGGAACAAAGGACAGACCGCTCTTCACGCGCAATCAGATGTGTTTTACACGTGCTCTTCATATGATAAATGCATTTTGCAGAGGGGTCACTCAATGGTCACCATCGACCTGTGGCCTTATCAGGTGCCCTCCGGTCACTTGGCCGTTTATTCATTTATAATGCTCCGTTTCCTCCCGTTCATTCGTTCATTTATTCCTTCCTTCCTTGACGCAACTACAAATATACAATGGAACCTTGATATTAAATATTCATTTGATAGGTGTATCCTATTATAAGGATCACAAATTCATTACCATTCTGTCAACTTCGATATTAAATATATCTCAATCATAAGTTAACTTATTCCATGTACCGTATTTCGAGTTTCTACTAAGCTTTCTGAAGTCATGGCCTTTCCTCTATTTGCAAGTCTATCATGGCACGTTGCGAACATTTTGCAATCTTGTGCACAGTCAATACACCCTCTAGCCTAGAATCCCCAATGTCTGCAAGTTCTGTTTTTATTTTTTTGGCCCCACCACTTGACGCTGCGCCTACTGTCCATATTGTGACGCATCAACTTTGCGCACAACACCTGACCAAGATCCAGAAATCATTCAAATACTCCGTTAGTGAAAAAGGAGCTGTTACTATAATTGCCACGAAATAAGAATGTTAAACTGTACGATCATGTATCTCCTTTATATAATTCGTATAACGATACTGTGTTTGCCCAGGCACCCCACGTTATTATCCTCACCTTCATCACCATCACTACCATCACAAACTGCACCACCACCACCACCCGTGTCACACTCACACCATCCTAGCTACCAACACCGACAAACATATTTTTTCTTACATTTACGGTACATTATTTTTGGGTCTACCCAGATACCAGTAGTTACCTAACGAGACGAGACGATACACTCGATACACTACATGACGTCATGGTTTCAAATGCGCCACGTGATTTGGTCCGCCATGTTACATCGCCGGTAGCAACGAGACGCTGTTATGTGTGCTGTATAGATGGGATAGGTCTACTGTTTTCATAGCTTCTTTTATTTGCCTAGACTTCCTTTGGGTCTGTGCCATTTCAACATCAACAGAATTATAATAACGGCTTTCCAAACCTAGTTCTGTAGATATGAGGGCACCGACATATGCTTCTATATCTGAAGTAAAACAAATGTGTTTTGGCATTAAAGTAGGTTAATTATAATTACATTAAAATCAGAGCCAATTTTACAAAAAAAAATTTTAAAAATGGAAACAGGAGCAACGGCAAGAGCGATAGAAATAAAACTGAAACTCATTGTGAAAGCAATCTCCTTTTCTAGTTTCTATTTCTCTTCTTCTTCCTTTTCTTCTTCTTCCCCTTAAAATTATAAGAAGAGCTGATATTATTTGCACGTCCAGTTCCCTTCCCTCTCAGAACAGCATGACGGGTGCCACACAACAACACAAACTCATTAGAAAAACACTAAATCAATGTTATAATAAGATCAACAACCATGTAGAGAACTATAACAGTTGGCATGGCAACGAAAAACAAGCAATCCTTATCAACATGGTGTATACACATATCAAGACACCAGTGCACACTAGCATAATTATCTTGCTCATAAGTTTTCTATGGTTGTAGGGCAACATGTAAAAGACTCTGCTCGCCACAAATCAATTCCATATTGGTCTAGCTCGTGACAAAGGTGCTTTTACAATCAAAATCCACATTGTTACACGAATTGTTGCATGACCGGTGAAAATAAATCTCGGCCTTAAGCCGCCTGAGATCGACATCAAAATTCCTCGATTAAACCCAATCGCAGCCAGGAAAAGGAATATTTACGATCCGGATCGCTGGTCTGGAACAACTAGCACACTATAAAAATCCTGCTGTGTCACGCTGATACTTCGGGAAGAGTGAGTGCTGAAGGACCCTCGACATGGCCTCGTGAGTCGTAAAGATAGCTGAACTGGAAATGATTGTTATGATTTTTACAGCTATGGGTGTATTTTTAGATTAAGACTTTGATGTCATAGCGCAATCAGCTGATTAGATCGCTTTCTGAATAAAAATGTGAGGATATCAATTGTAACTGGCATAAGAGAATTTTATATAGTTCTTATAAAGTTAGAAAATTGGCCATAAGAAGAAAGGAAAAGGAGGGGGGGAGGGGGAGAGGGGGTGAATTTTAATTTCAAAGGTTTAGATAGGTGCAAAGACTTCTATAAACTCAAAATAGTTGAAGTTTTGCCACTGAAATGCAAACTGTATGGCTGTTGCCAGGTACGACAGTTATCCTGTTTACTGTGTGGAAAGGTCTAAAATGTTAGGTACCCTCATTTGGTGGCAAAGTTCTCAAAATCTATTTGGTCTTAGGACAAATGTCTATGCGTCATAATTTGGAGGAAGAGCTAAATAATAAATTTGATAAATAATACGGCTCGGGACACCTTGATAAGTCCGTGATGGGTATAAGAGCTGAAATATCCAGCAGAGGAAAAACACTGGCATCTTCATACTTAAAAATCTGGCTTCTTGACATGGTGTCAAAAAAACACCATGCATCTCACTGTGTGGGTGGCTAGATCCAGTCAAATATTTTCGAGTTGAAGGCACTCCCACATCTGCATATCGATATTTTCTATTTTATTTAATCGGATTCATCCAAAACAGTCTGGTGAATTTCGGACTCACACTGTGAAAATAATCTGTCAATCGATACATTGATCTCCACCCTTTTTCTGAGACCACATACTGCTTGTGTCACGTGATCTGAACAAGAAATCTGACTTAACGGTCATTGCATAATTTTATGGCTTCAAAAAGCTCAGCTGAAATTTGCACTGGAATATTATACTTCATAGAGGGGATGGAAATAAAAAAAAATAAAAATTATTTCTTGATCTTTATCATTTTCATTTTGCCATTAAATATACATGTACGTCATATTCACCCTGAGTGTGGGGGAATTTCTCACCTGGAATGTTTTCAACAATGATTTCTATATCTGGATCTGCGTCACTTCATTCAATAACTTACTCTACCCACCTTATTTTCATCTTTTTTATATAAGATTTGGTTCTAGAAAGATCGTTCGTCTCTGTAACGAGAGAGAAAAAAAACAACAACAACCTGCAATTTGCCAGGAGAATGCACTAAATGAATGGGCCATGTCCCCCGGATAAGATCGATCTATGAAGATTGATATTGACTGTATTTTGTACGATATCAACAATTTAGGGCTTTGGAGAGAAAAACAAAAACTGCCAAAATAACCGATATTATACAGTAACCATACTAGACCAAGTCCATCTGTCCCCATCTCCGCCATCACCACCCCGCTACTCAGACTAAAAATGTGAAGTCGACGGGATCTAAACACGACACGTCACTCACCGGGACATCTGAAGTCCTTAATTTTTTTTTCTTAAATTAGTGTTAATCCCTCCAGTGCAGATATCACCAAATTAACATGAACGCATTGGTCTGTAGGTAGGTTAATTTGAGTTAAGAGTTTCACCGCGCTTCAGCACAGTTAAGGCTATGTTGCATCCCTGCTGTGCATAATAATATAAGAATAGTTCATGACGTAGGAAATAAGACGTAAGGGTATGTCGAACAGGACACGGACATGCTACTTTCGGAAAAAAAATCTGTACGTTCAAGAGCTGTTTGGACCAAACAGTTAGATCTAAACGTACATGTGCGTCTTACATAGCAAAGGGGTAAACGGACGGTGAAATTTCCTCTGAATCCGGCGTCACGCCACGACACAACACAACCCGACACGACACAATTTTTGACGCCATCTTACTAGGGGATAGATAGAGGTCTGCCGATGTCACGATTTGCCGTGTCGTGACGTGTTCGGATCCCGTGAGTTCGCATCCTAAATCAGTGATAGATGAGGTGACATAGCAGTTCATTACATAGAACTGGACCCCAGGCTTGGCTTTTCTTTTCTTTTCTTTTTCTGTTGTCTTCCAATATTCATAAAGTTCTGTATAATCAATTGCCATCAGTGAATCGATCATTTTTTGACTGATGAATGGCCAGCACACTACACTGGTGTGAACTGTTGGTTTGGCTGAGATGTTTGATTATGATGATGATGTTTGTGAATTGGATTAAATGGTTGACGAGAGAGTTCTTCAAATAAGACGCTTCTGATAAGAGTGGTGGAAAGGCACGCCCTAAACAATGGGTTTGTGCGCAACTTCCGATAGCAGGTTTACCGAACGTGTTTTGACACAGCTAGGGACCGGGTAACGTATAATAATAATAATAATAATAAAATATTGATAATAATAATAATAATAAAATAATAATGAGAATGATAATAACAACAATCATTATCATCATCATCATCGTCATCATCACATCACAATCATCATTCAGTTTTCGTTGAAATGGGATTTAAACAATAACAACAATTAAAACAACTAGTTTAAATATCGAGATAAACTGGAAAAGAGCAGGTGAATAGCTTGCAATCTTATCCACATGTCATAATAATTTAGCGGCGTGCACTGAATAAAGGTTAGGGGAAAAACAAGAAGAAATAATAAGAAAGAGGTAAGGTACATACATGAAATCATCAGTCCCAAAAACGTTTTCTCGTATTCAAATACCTGGACATGTTTGCGTTACGATAGAGGTACAGATAGTTTGATATTTGACTTTCTTTAACTATGAATATCACAAGTCGTTGGAGATAAATCAGAAAATTAAGAGCTAGGGCTTTAACGATGGGATCTCTTACATCGTAAGGATTACATTAAATCTGCACGTTGCGCTACCAAGTACCAATGCACTAATGTAATTCTTCCGATGGTAAGAGATCCCATTGTTACTGCGCAAGTCAGCAAATGACTGTCTGTTGCACTTAAGAATAGAACCGAAGCCACTGGTTTGGATGGTGATAAACAGCTGTGCTGGGATCTAATGGAAGTATAAAGATTGTTTCAGTGATCGATTGAATTACAACAACACCGGCATGACGGCAGTCTGAAGAGGATATTTATGGGAATATTTGTAACTGTCACGAGAGAGTCACATACAGCGTGTAAGGGATCGTCCATAAGTTTGAAACTTCTGAATTTTCAAAATTTTTCCCCCTCTTCTTCGACGCTCTTCTTTTATCGATGTTCAACTCCATCAGAAGAGAGCGTATGACGTACAATAATTCTTTCACCTTTCTTTTTTTTTCTCCGTCACGCTTTTCTGATAACCAGAAAACCAGCAAACTTCCTCATAACGTCAGTAATTCACCTTCCGAATCAGACAGCCAGGCCTAACAACCCCATCATTTCTGCCATGGCCTAACAGTGAGATTCCAAAGAGTGAATGACCTAGTAATGCTTATAACACGTTTAACAAGTACTGTATACCAAGTTTATTAGGAATAAGCCCAGACCATAGACGTGGTACATGGACAAAATACAGTATGCAACAGGACAGCACATGGACATTTTAAGCACTACAGCTACTAACATTACACATGTTCACAATACATTGATACATTCACGTGCATTCACAACGTTCTCGTACATTTTACATTTAACAATAATATGTACCACTCACTTTCACTAGTAATCATTCAGTCCTTACACTCAGTCTTTTCTCTTCTAATTACTTAATAGCTATATACCTTTTATTGAAATGTTTGTAACACAATGTCGATGAATTTAGCCAGTCTAACTAAACCATTCGTTTTCTTACTCTCAAACAACTCCTTTGTCTTAAACGTGTAAGGACGTACTTAAAATATTCTATCCAGAAAATCTGTGTCTTTCAGTCATTAATTGTTCACATTCAAATAAAACAAGGAATTCATCTCCTAGGCAACTTCAAAAATAACATTATTTCTATTCTCTAACTCTTTTCCCTCCCATAGTTATTAATGAACTAGAGTAGTGACTTGAAAACAACTGCGAGATAAATGCAGTAAAAAATGGGCGTTGGCTCGCCCAACTTCGACACGTGTAAAGTTATTATATTTTTTTGGGGGGTAAACTTTTCGGAAAAAATGAACTGATGGACGACCCCTCATGAAGCTCGTTTTTTTTTCTTTTGCCGAAATAAAAAAAAAATGCGGAATGGGGGAGGTGGGCGTGACCCAGTGTATGACAGTTGCAAACAACATCATCTAACAACGCTGAAATTTGCTACCCCGTTCCTGACTCCCTTGCAATTAAGTGGAAAAAAAGACATCCTGCTGTGAGCGCGGGCTATGTGAAAGGTGCACCACCCAATCTGCCTGTCACAAGATTCGCTTCTACTCTGCAATCGGCAGTTCACCATCAGCGTTGATCGATGAATGACGTTATTACAGGCAATGGGAAATCAGTTGGAGGTGAAAGTTGCACACACAATCGCACTGGGCCAGAGAGATCGATGAGCGTTTATTGTACGAACTTAATGGTTGTTTGCATTTGTATTGCGAACCAGGCTAATCCGAACTGGACTACTACTTTTAGCAGCTAGTTGGGAGCAGAGATTTTGGGATATCTGTACTTTCAAATTTAGGTTCCGAAGATCTTTGATAAGTATATACGGGAAAAGCCTAAAGACACACTACTTAGCTTAGATGGTCACCTGTTAGCGATGACATCCGCACTTTCAAGTTTAGATTACGAGATCGTAGATTAAAGTGTACAAATGGTAGAGAAGTCTAAGGATACATCCTCTGGCACAGATGGTCATCTGGTTAGCACGGTTGGTTTTTCCAGTTCTTGTTTTTCTCAGAAATGTAGCTATATAAATCCATGGATAACACCGTTCATTCATCGCCTCTGAAGGCTAATTGTGTTATCATATCATGGTTTTACAATAATTTAATTTGCCTACAGCTGGGTGTAAATATCCACTTCCTCCACCCTGTTGCTTTGGCTAGAGAAACCTAAACAGAAAGAATGTAGTGCTGCCACTGTTACGTGAGCGATTCTGTGAAAAAAGTAACTAGCATGAATTTCGAAGTTTAGTAGTTTGTAAGACATAAGATTTGTAATATGTTGTCTATCCTATCATCGGTCTCCAGAAAGCGCCCAACAATCAGAATAGAAAGCACAACAGAGGTTGCCACTCTTTGCGTAAAACAGAAGATGGATGTGAAATATACTAAATTATAGACAGTGTAGCTTCTGTATAAAAAAATGTCTCAATTTTGTATAATTTTTTTTTTTGACAGAAGTTTCGAGTGCCGTTAAGAACTTTTATGATGTTTTTGAAAGAAGTAAATACATTTATACAGATTTATAAGTGGTAATGAATATCGCAGAACTAACCAAATGACTTAAATAATAATGATGATCGTATAACATGACATAAAGTATAATAGAAAATTGACAGAAATTCAGTGGAGTGGAAAACCCAGGAGCCAGATCTATCATTTCACCCCTGCCATGTTTGCGCACTGGGGCATTGTCTATTAACTTCCTGGGCCCTCGGGGTTATACGAAATGATTGTGATCGACTGTGCTGTACTGGTCAGGAAGTAACCAACCGAGAACCACCTGGACTTGTCCCAATGTCCCCAGGGCCGTCTGCCTCTTCCTCTTTGTGGTCGTTGCGTGAATCACCGCAACTGTCGCTCACGACTGACCCCAGACTGAACTCCCTGACCTCCCCCTCCCCCCATATCTTAACCTCTGACCCGGGGAAAAGGTCTGCCGCACACCCCAAAACTCTTAACTAGAGGGTAGGTCAATCAAACGTGATGGCGGGTATATCAAACAAAAGGACCGGTCTATTCTAAACAGCACGCGCATCTGTATGCCTGTGAACTCTCTGATGACCCCATGAGGTAGCGCTTCAGTTGTGGACGCTATTTTTTCGAGAGATCTGGTCGACATTGATGCTCACATAAACCACATAAGAATCTCGATATAAAGTATGCCTTAGTGCAAGGAAAAAGTATATTTATGAATGAGGTATAGGCCTACTTTATATTGAGGTCCACTTAAATAATGAAATGATAGATAAATAATGAATCTGTGTATGTGAAATTCATACTTCACGACAAAGTATACTAAATAAATGAGTACTTAGTACCGAAGTTCCACTGTAATCTTATAGGTAACATCCAACATAAAGCGAAATGACTTTGGTACTAGACCACAAAACACACCGTGTTGCGGTTTGGTCACATTAAAAATATTTTTGAATTAACCATCAGGGTTAATGCATCGTAGAGCAATATTATTTTATAATGTACGCAAAAACCACACAAAGCCCATGGTCAAAGGGAAGTGAAACCCACTAATGTGCGACTGGACAACGTGTGATCTCTGCCTTACGATTGCTAAAGACACCACCTTTCATTCGGTTGCAATGAAAATGTAGAACCTTATTTATTCACTCCGAAAAAAATATTTATAGTTTTTAACAGTCCTATAGGCCCTACATTAGTCAATACATTTTATTTACTAGAACACATCAGTATACGACAATACAAATTCTACCTGCAAGTATACTATACAGTACTCTAAAGCTGAAATTCAAAGCAAAGTCATTGCTGGTCGCCACAATGCACCGTTCTGCCCCTTCTGCTCTAAAAGCCAGGTTGTAAATTACACTTCAGTCGAATGAGGAATCAGAGTGGGCAGTCTTTCACGAAACCATTCCCACGTTATCAGTCGGACCCGAGTACCCAAACCACAAACCTCAGCTTTAACAGTCAATTGATTGCAAGAACAACTCACTAACCCCCTTATCCAGGCTATCCCCGCCCTAGGGATAAAACTACTCACGAGCTACACCTAAATATTATTTTAAAACGGCTCTATAATAAATGGCTGAGAGAAGAGCGCCAGTCTTCCAGATCACAGTATTTACACAAGGGCTTGCTCCAAGTCTTTGTTACGCTAGACCCCGTCAACCCCATGCTCACATTGCGCGACTGGGGTCACGCTCTTTGACCTCACGGTACCAGGCATCCGAAACTCACTCGCGCATGCATTACAAACTCAACGCACGCACGCGCCGGTTAAAAAGATCGCACGTGTTCAAGGTCGCCCAAACCATGACCGTGAGATGAAAGAAAGACGCAGCATGAACAAAAACAACACTCCTCCCTTTTTTTTTTGCGGTTTTAAACATTGCATTTCTGCCCTCACCGTGAAAGGGACTTTTCGCTGAGAGCATTTCAATTATTAAGCATTTCGCAGAATTAACAAATCATCGACCGACTAGGTCATCTACCAACCTACCTACCTACCTACCTACCTACCTACCTACCTACCTACCTACCTACCTTACTATCTACTCTCTACCCATCTGCCTGCCTGCCTGCCTGCCTGCTTGCCTGCCTATCTATCTATCTATCTATCTATCTATCTATCTATCTATCTATCTAACGAGCCAACCACTTACTCATCCGTCTGTCTGTCTGTCTGTCTGTCTGTCTGTCTGTCTGTCAATCTGTCTGTCTGTGTAACTGTCTTTCAGCATGCCTGTCCACCCATCCATCAGTTTTCACGTCTGTCTGTCTGTTACATTTACCAAAACCAGGACGTTTGTACGCGGATTAGGGCCGGTATCGCAGACCCAAGGGTTTTGAAATTAGAGAGTTCGGGCATGAACAATGGTATCTCTTACCACCGTAAGAAATACATGAATGCATCGGCGTCCTTACTAGTGCCCTTAGTAACTTTCAACACGCAGAATTTATGTAATTCTGTCTAACAAGTGTGCTTCCTTGTTTTGGCCCCAGAGGCGTTCCATTTGTAAGGGTCATGCCCACTGACTGGTGGACGAATATTTTTCCTAACCTATGGCCAGATTTGCCTCTGAGTAAAACGAGTTTGCAGGACGGGGGAGTAAAACTGACCCATTACACCGGAAACAATGCAACACAGGCTGGTGAAAACAAAGCAACTTTTGCAAATTTTGCCAATGTTACTGTGACCTCACACGTCATTAATTTTCTCCATACCCGAATGTTGTTATCATTCTGTGATATTTTGCATGGGATTTAAAATTTGCTTTCACATTAGTTTTTTTGTGGTCATAACAACATGCATGTTATTCAAATTAGAACGGAACTGTAAAGTTCGTTGGTTTTGGCGTTTTGCACGGAACTGCCCAGGTTCAGAACTAATGATTGATCAACTCTGGAGTGGTGGTGTAAATATGAAATTCAGAACACATGTTCAAAACATGGCTAGAGGAATGCCTGACAATGGCCGTTGCTAATGTAAACGATAAAGAAACAAGCACAAAACAGAGAGCCCACACAGATTTTGATCAAATATTTCCTCAGTGTGCGAAGCATTATTGGCCTGCATGCAAAAATTTAGGGCAAAATATAACAACAAAGCTCAGAGAATCAATGAGGGCACGGTGACTTTTAGGCGATATAACTGAAGATTTAACTACCAAAAAAAAATATAACAAATGTAGTACGGATTAAACTATAACTGCAGGAAAATGTCAGTTCAGTCTGAGAGTCTTTTTATCATTTCCTCCTCAGTCACCTTAACGCCCTCATAATCTGGAGAGGCTTCCTATTTCGAAAGCCTGCCAGATTCAAAACTCAACCAGGAAATAATCCGAAAGCCGTGCAATTTCCAGGCGAAGCCCTGTACCACGGAGACACAAACGGCCTTGGAAAATACAAACAACAGACAGATGGTGAAATGACGCTCTGAACATGAAATCCTTTGTGCGCTCTGCGCTCCCCTATAATTCTCGATGGCTGCACTTGATCATATTATTTATAAATATTATGATTTACTGGCCTATAGCAAGCAGCCCCTTGAACTTGATACCACGACACGCCTCTTGCAGTCCACTTGTAAAGTTCTTAAAGAATATGATGAAATAAAGTAAATTGTTCTCTTTGTGGCGTCGCAAGATCTGAGTAGAACTGTAACCTTAGATTTATGTTTTGTTGTCTCCATTTCTTTTTCTTTGTCTTCCATTTCGCATTTTTTATTCTCTTTGTTTCACTGTGTGAAATTCATCTTATTTTAGATCTAGTTATCTTACTCTTGTCTAAATATTGCAATTCTCCAGGCCATGGGTTTACACTGAAATAAACTTGTGAAACGTTTGATGAAAAACTGAGAGGACGCACTGACGACACACAGAGGGGACCTGAGTGGAAGATGCAGGAGACGTGAAGATAATTAGGATTAGGCTGGAGGAAAATGAATTCCTCGTTTGCCCTTTTTCACCTGGGGAAAATCTAATTTTGAGTTATTTAAGGGTCTCTGAATATGGCATGCCATTACTATAAATAAATGCCACCAAATTACCGGGCAAGCAAGTAAATAAAGGGGCCAGGCACCCATCTCTCCATCCATCCATCCATCCATCCATCCATCCATTTATCCATTCACCCACCCACCCATCCAGCTAGCCATACACCCGACCAGCCAGCCAGCCAACCAGCAAACTGTCCATCTAACCTACTTACAAAATTGACGTGCTAGGCAGGGTTGAGGAAAACAATGACAAAGCGGCACCGTGATGTCACACAACTGCATTGTAAGCCATTTCTAAATTAATCTTGGCTTACAGGTTTGCTGCACCACACCGACAAACGACAGTAAGCAGGGAAAGCAGGCAGGTGGGCAAGCAGGCAGCCAGGCATGCAAGCAGGCAGACTGGCAGGCAGGCAGGCAGGCAGGCAGGCAGGCAGGCAGGCATGCAGGCAGGAAGGAAGGAAGGAAGGAAGGAAGGAAGGAAGAAAGGAAGGAAGGAAGGGAGGAAGGAAGGAAGGAAGGAAGGGAGGAAGGAAGAAAGGAAGGAAGGAAGGAAGGAGAGAAGATGAAGAGGAGAAAATAAAAATATAAATAAAAATAAAGATTGTGCAATATACTCACCCTAATAACAACTCTTCGAAAGTATGGAGAAAGTTTTATCACCGAAGTTCGATATCAGCGAAATTTGAGAACGTGCACATTACCGTTGGGATATTTCACCATCGTAAAAATTACATTACTCTGAATGTTGAAAGCTACTAAGGTTGTCATCAGCACCAATGCAATATAACGTGAATCTCTCGATAGTAAGAGATCCCATCGTTAATGCACAAGTTCTCAGTTGTCCAGATTGTTTTCACTGACGTTATTGACCTCCATAGCTTACAAATGTGGACTACTCATTCGATATAACGCTTGGACTCGCCTAGGTGTGCTTAGTTTGGGTTAAATCATGGATAGGGTTGGGAGCGAAGGTAAGGGAAGAGACAGGTTCCCTAGATATTATCAATAGATTCTCCCAAGGGTGTTTTCTCTTCCATAACCCTGCCACGAACATTAACCTGGGTATAGCTTGGAAGAGTCCCAGAAGACAGTCGCAAATGGGCATACAACATTTGCAAATTGAGATGATGATGAATTGGAATCCATAAAAAGTTTGGTCAAGTTTGGGTCTTTTATTTTTTACTCGGGGGCTGTCCTTTCGACAACTTTTCCTGGTGTCCTTACCAACCCGCTCTTCTGAGTCCCATAGAGATCTCATGTATGGGTTGAACCCATGAGGGAAACACACGGATGCCAGCCAGGATCTACCTGGGTGACATACGAAATACACAAAGGAATTTTCGGCACCCGAATTAGTGAGAAGGGTGGTTCTGGAATATGTGGCTATCATGTGGTATAGCCCATTCCCAGATAATGTCAGAGAATCCTCATAGAAATACTCACAGGTTCCATATGGATATATTGAAACAGTGTTTTCTGGGTTGCTAGACCTTTACAGGCCAGAAAGTGAATTCAAGTCATTCTCATGAATCGAGTTGGAATCGAGTCAAGTCATTTGACTCGAGTTACCCAGTTCTGGTCTTAAGTTTTTATAATGTATCGTACAGTGATCTCAAGAGTCAACAGCTATATAACTCACTCAGTCTTAAAGCCTGCTGATGCCATAAAATCAATTTTTTTTGTTTGTTGTATCGAAATGAAAATGCTGTAAAAACATCTAAAAACCTTCTGTTGTAGAAACGCTTCTGATGTCTATCAACAAATCATTGTTTTAATTGCTACATTTACACAACATCCACCTGGGCTTTACAATGCAGTGATGTGGGACAAGAACACCTCTCTCTTGGAATGAAAAATGGCTTCTACATTTGATCAAACTCTTCACACCATCACAAGAGACTGAATTGTTTATAGGAAATTTACAAGACGAGGACAGATGAGCAAGGCTTGGTATAGGGTTGCCTACGTTTGACCGAGGTTCTGAACGTTGTAGGTTCGAATCTCGCCATGATCAAGTTGTAAATGCCGTGGGAAATCATTTTATTCATATATTTCTCAGTCTATTCGTCTGTAAAATGGGTATCTGGCTATGGACAGTGAAAGAAAGTGTTAGAATGCTCGTGATCAGCGCCTGTAAATGGCAGCGGTACTGCATGCTCTCCAAGGCGTTGAGAATACCCTTGAATGACCTGGTCTGCCAGGGAAATTATAATGAGAAATCGCGTGAGAGGGCATTGGTCTGCATTTAAAAGATTCATAAAGCTCATTACAATTGCTGTATAAACTGAGTAGCAATGGCAACGATTTCATAAATTCAAGTAAGCATTTTAGCATCTCTCGAGATTCATTCCTCCCCTCAGCAACCGAAGACTACTCTACCGCTGAGATTCACAATCTTTAATCTCACGCGTTTGAGAATCCACTACAAACGTTTTTTCAATGCTCCGTTCTTGAGTCCCTAAGTTCTGTATCAAATTTTACTCATGAATTCTAAGATTTTATGATATCGACGTAGATCTATTCATCTTTATGAGGTCCTTCTGTATATAGGCAGTTACTGTCTCGTCCGCCCGCCCCCTTTCCCGCCCCCCCCNCGCCCCCTTTCCCGCCCCCCCCCAACAAAACCATCGATGCCCCCACTCTTTTACCTCTTCTCCCCCCTTCTTGTCGTTTCTCTTTATCCCGTTTCTCCCCCCTTCCTCAAGGGCTCCTGATCTCCGCGGGCCCTTTCGTATTAGGGGGGCTGCCAGGGTGCTAGCTACGGTCCTGACTATCTTTATTCCACGCAGAAAACAAACGGTAATCTTTCGAACAATCTAGATCTAGTCTCAACTCACCTGACGAAACGTGTAGCATACGATAGACACGTGTTGTGCTATAAATAGAAATGATGCAATACGAGCAGCTGGTCTATAGTGACAGTTTGTCGCGTGCCCCCCAAAAAAACCACAAGAAAAGGACAAACCGAAAATAAAACCCCACAAGACTGGCCTTGATGTGGCGACGTTTTGGTGATATCAGAAATAAAAATAGAAACCTACGCCTTGTCTGTTCCCCATACATTGTGTCAGACTTAAATATAGCACTTAAAGATAAGATAAAATCCAGGTGTTTTACAAGTAGCTGCCAGTCAGTATGTATAAATGTGAGCTTTGGGATCAAACGTCCGAAAAGAGTTGTACTGGTGAAGTTTTCATAGTGACCTTATTTTCTGTTTCTGCATATAATGATGTAGATGAGTAAATGAGAAGGACTGTGTACTCATTCACGGATTAAAGATGTCGTCAGCTCTGTGGTTCATATGCTCTTCACCCAAAACACACAACGGGTTTAGCTGTGTTAGTGTTGAGCTTTCTGTTCGCCTTCGAAGGATTACTAGACTAGAACTGTTTGTCGTGTGGGTGAGTAAAATTTACTCAATACGGTCGACTCCGCTTAATGGCAAATCCGCTATGGGGCACTTTTTGGCTTAGAGCCAGCAAACTGGTAATTAAAGTGACATTAAATCTATAGTGAACGCGGGGATCGAATTGAGCCATTTAATCGCATCATTCGCATAATCGGTGTCTTTACCATGTTCTCAAAATATTGCTACTAAGCGGTGTCGACTGTTGTATAATGTTATGGTCTGTGTCGGCTGGTTACTTAGCTCACCCTAAGACTTATTGCACTGTTTCTTTTTCTATCTCTCTGAGAGGAAATCCGAATGAGACTCACACCTGATGCTCTCCACTCCATGGACATTAGGGTTACTTACTCACCTCGACTGATGCACCTGACTCAATAGATATCAGGGTTAAGGTTAGGGTTAAGAGAATGGTTAGGGTTGTATAAATAGGCATGATTGTCCGTTAAGAGTGTGAGTCTTATTCGGAATTCCATCCTTGTTTTTCTTTTCTTCATGAATTACCTTACCGTCTCACTGCACTGCAAGTCAAAAGTATGTTATGTGGCATCGTATCCCGAAGCGTTTTATTTCCCCTCCCCTTCACCAAAACTTCTCTTGTCAAAAGTTATGTTTGTGAGGTCTTACTACTCCTCCATCCCCACTCCCCCCCCAACCCCAAATGCATACAAAGAATAATAGATGTTACTTCAGAGGAACCGCCTGGCTTAATCATTATGATGCTGGAGTCAGGATCAAGGGGCTGTGGGTTCGAGTACCTCTGTAGTCATGTCGTGCCTGTTTTTAGAGAGAATTTCATCCAGTGTTTTATCTCTCCATCCGTTTGTAAAATGCGTACTTGGTGTAAGCAGGGAAAGCTAATGCCAGAGCGTTAATGATCATCCTCTGTAGAACTGGCAGCGACATTGTATGCTTTCAAGGGAGCTGAGAAAGTATTTGATTGATCTTGGCTTCTAGTTTAATAGTGGTGTGCAGTCGTTTCACCTGACATTGATTTGATACGAGACTTTTAAGTCTCATAATTATCATGATCAGTTTTTTCCTGTACAATGATCATTCAACATTTATAATTCGTTCTTTATAGTCTCCGTTTGCAGCTGTCTTTTGTACTGCACTGTAGTGCATTGACTCGCAAAGTCCACTTCATACAGTACAATGATCCTCTTTTGTTTATAGCCAGACTAGCCAGCAGGCACAAACATAGCGTGCTGGTCGTGAGCTGATAGGGGCTTTGAGAATCCCTTGACCCACTGGTGAACTTTTCCAAAAGACTTGCTAGATCTAGAACTTACTCTCTACCCCCACTAGTCTTTGTTTGTGCAGTCCCCTATATACTTTGCAGTGTGCTCAGTCAAAGCTCTACTGTGCATATGGTCAGCTATAATTATGTCCAGCAGTCATGTCCAATGTCCCCGAGCAATGCTTATCATAAACAGAACTTAACACAACCTATGGATGTGAGCAAATGGCTTAAGGAGGTTCTTTGACGCAAATCTTGATTTAAAAGGAAGGACAGGTGGTAAAAAGCGTTGTTATGCGCGTTTTTTTGGTTTTTTTTGCTGGTTCACCCGATGGAGAGAAAAGTTGATGGAAAAGGTTTTGCGTACCGGCAAATATTGCACCGTATCCGAACGGAGTTTTCAAGTTGTTTTTTTTTTTTGGGGGGGGGGNGGGGGGGGGGGGGCACTGTGGAGCTCTCAGGAAAGGAAGCGTGTTGGCCATTGAAAGAGACAATAGCAGCCTATCAGTCAGGTTCCTCTATGTACAATCGACTCCGTTTTATCGGAGATCCTTGATTGTACTTCTGCATTTTGATTTTGACTGTCTTACAAGTTGCGTTGCGTTGCTTTTTATCCGGGCTATTAATGTAAGGTATGTTGTTATCCTCAGTCCGAATTCCAACATTTCAAAAACCTTCATTCTTTTCAGTCCAATCTCGTCCATTTTTTGTTTGTTTGTTTGTTTATTTCTTGTAACGAAGGCCAGTTTGAAGAACTTGCGCATTAACGATGGGATCTCTCACCTGCGTAAGAACTGTAACAGCGCATCGATGCTGAATGCACGCTTAGTCTCGTTCAGCATGCAGATGGTAATGTGACATGCTAAGAAATCCCATCGTTACTGCGCAAGTTTTCAATTAACAGAGTGTCTAAGCTGACCTACTTAGACCAGTTACCTGGGTCTACTGCTACTAAACTTCGTCCCCTCCCCCTCATCCATCCCCATTCCCACAGCCAGGGAGCATAGGTCCGACACAACACTTCTCCAGTGCCTTAGGGTGCCGTCTATTTCTATTTATTCGAGCTATCTTAAAACTGCTCTGTTCCATGTTTGTGTTGATCTTTATACCTTTCTTTTTGCTTCGTGAATTCCAGTCTAGCGCCATTCTAACTGGATCTGTATTACCTGGGTCTCACGTCATGAAGCACCTCATTCTTCCCAAAAATGCGGCGTTATCCCAGGCCTTAGAAGTGGCTGCATTGTCTTGAACTCTATTTTTACGCCAGCCACTTTCATTATCATTCATCTTCTCCAGTCGCCATTCAGTTTAAGTCTTCCGTCTTTATTACGAGTTTAGCCACTTTACAGTAGCTCATTTCTATTAGGAAATTAAAAAAAAAAAACGACAAACAACCAGAATTCAACTCATTAACGACGAATGGGTCGTAAACTATGAGTCCTGTGATTTTTCTTTTTTTGCAAGCTGCGTGCAAGTACTTCTGAGTATGTGTGTGTGTGTGTGTGTGTGTGTGTGTGTGTGTGTGTGTGTGTGTGTGTGTGATGTGTGTGTGTGTGTGCGCGCGCGAGCGCGCCTTTTACTCCTCTGTCCTGCAGAATATAACCCCACGATTGTCATTAATAGAAAAACTGCTTTTCGGTGCCTGAAACTGCCACCAAAATACCACAGTAATTCTGTACCTTCCTTTACAGTACAAGTATTCTGTAAACTCTCGGGCCAATTCCATCGTGAACTGAGTTCCATAATGTGTTTCCTCCAGGAAATGGATCAGAAGAACCTCATAGCACCGTTGTCGCTGTCTCACCCCTGTACAGTACTCTAAAACCAGACCAGCTCAATACTTTGAAAACTTCAGTAAAGTTCTGTTTTGGCTACATTTAAAGTGCCCTACAACAGAGACCTTAATCTAAGGCTGAAAATGCCAAGGTGGTTTTAAGTGATCTTACTATTAACTTCATCTGGCCCAGGGTTGTCAGACTTTTCATCGGGATGGAGCCAATCGCATACGAAAAAGAGTTTTAAAAAAATCCAGAAAGAGTCCACCGAGGTTAGGATTTGCAATAAGGCAGGAAATTTACTACGAACTGTCTGTGTATTGGATATACGTCGATATTATAGTTACTATCAATCAGTATACCTATATTAAAGCAACATAATAAGAAATATTTTGTTAGATGGAAATAACAATCGCTCTTTGATTTGTGTTCTTTAGTCAGTTGTGACGGAAGCCCGATCACTTGAAATACCAGTCTGAGAGATCCATAAATACTTTTTTTGTGTAGGGAATTTGTCAATTTTAATCTGAAGTCCGTTGGAGCCACAAAAGAACCAAAGAGTCAATCACTTATTTAGAATCCAAGAGCATTTTAAAAGAGCCCCCCCCCCCCAAAAAAAAATCTGGTATTTAGCCCCGAAGGAGCCAAGTCTAGCAACTCCCGTCTCGCCATGGAGTCACTCTCAGAAGCAACCAAAAGTAGGTCCCTGGCTAGCCCACTTCCGCCTTTCCGTGGCAACAAAGAACACATTTTGCCAGATTGGCTGTTCTATCCGATGGCCCTTGTGTTGACAACAGACCACTTAGACACCCAGCAACCGACAGACAGTAATTGTCCTGTGACGTGATGTTTTCGTTTTTATCCTGACACAATGAGGATGCGGCCATTTTGGTAACAAACAGATGAAACTGGAATTCTTTTGTCCTCATCTGGCTCTGGGTGCAGCAGAGTTCCACAGGTTTATATACCCAACTCTCCACTAGATCACAGGTTTATATACCCAACAACTCTCCACTAGATCACAGGTTTATATACCCAACTCTCCACTAGATCACAGGTTTATATACCCAACTCTCCACTAGATTTTTTAACATATAAAAAAGAAGGATTTGTCATACAAAGCCATCTCTTATTTATATATTCATTTTGCAACTTTGCTTGTGCTCTGAATATGGATTATATTTTATTGATGAGGCAATGGATTTGTTAATGTCAGTTTCCCTCAGAAATATAAAAGAAAAAAAAATCTTCACACACTTAAATACCAAGTTGCAAATGAGCGTTTCGTTGACATTTTGATCATTCCGCTTATGTGCAAAATGGATATCTGGCTACAGGCAATGAAAAACATGAGAGGGTGCTTATAATAAGAATATATTCTGTGCATATGATGATGTCACCACAAACTCATTAGGGAGTTGAGAAAAATAATAAGCAAGTTTGTTTTAGCCTGTCGTGGCATTAACATCAATTGCCCAGTGGCCAGAGGGAGCATTTCCCTAGATACGAGACTTAGAGACGTCATTATCATTGTTATCATTATATCAACATTTTTCGAAGCGAATGTTTCACGAGGTGTTAACTGACAGAGAGGGCAAATTTTACCGTACTTGTTTTCTTTTTTTAAAGCCTATTATTCTGTGTGTCTTAATGCCATTTTATGTAAGCGGAAGCTCTCTCATGATTTCTCTGTTGTGTCCTAGCTGCTCGAGATTTTCGTCATTCATATTAATATCATGTTTAAAAACTGCATCCCCGCTACACACACGCACACACACACACACACACACACACACACACACACACACACACACACACACTACACATAATAATTTAGTGTGCTTAGAGGATAACCTCCTGCCGAATTAGTGGGTACGTCCCGAGTAAGCCAGAAAACAAAACTTACGCTACAAAAAAGTATTGTCTGAAGCCGTTATTCAAAACGAAACGAAACTTCAATTATTTTGAAGAGTTAAAAAACTAAAAACTAAAACTAATTTGAAAATCTGCAATAAAAAGCACGAAAACTATTTTTGAAAGAAGCGAAAACGATTTTTAAAAATTGAAACAAAACAAAACAAGAAAATACTAAAACGAAAGTAAAACTACTTTGAAAACTAAAATCAAATTAAAACCAAATAACACACACACACACACACACACACACACACACACACACACACACACACACACACACANCACACACACACACACACACACACGCACGCACGCACGCACGCACACACAACTTAAAACTAATACTCAGTTGTCAGAGAATATTAAAACCATTTCACCCTTAGTCTCAACCGACTAGCTTGTCAAAGACAGAACAGAACCGAAGAAATGAAAACCTGGACTTCTTTAAAGTCATTCCTTCAGTCATCTCTCTATCATAGCCAGACCAGAAACTCTTGACGTGACCCAGTCGTTCAACAAAGAAGACAGAGAGAAATAAAAGACAATGACTGGGGGTAAATCTAATTCTCGAAGCCGCACAAAAAGATGAGCAGTTCACAGCACGCGCACAGCACAAGACTCACGAATGCAGCAAAACGCATGTTTGTCCTTTTCATCACCCGATGGCTTCAATTAAATTGAGCCACTCGGATTTGCTTGTGCGTGTGTGTGAGGAGATGGGGGGATGAGTGTTTGGGCCAGGGAGATAAAGCAGCTGCTATAGGAAATAAGCAAGTTAGTCCTTTGACCGTCATTAGTGAGAAGGCCCAGCCTCACCGCCATGTTTACCGCTGGATAGCCTAGACATGGGCCGATCTCTCGTTCTGAAAAGTTGGTTCGGCTCGATATTTTCACGGTTCGGATCGCAAAGATCGATCCTACGCTCGATTTTTAAAAAATAAATTTCCTAATTTGCAGTGTTTTATCTAGATCGCACGATTTCGCGATTATCTCCTTAAATTTCAGCCGCCCCATCCCTTATTAAAAAAAAAAAATTAATTGAACACAAGTAATCCCCCCTTCCTTCTAAAGTTTGCAATACTTGAGAAAACTAAAATTTCTTTAAAGATTTACAAACCCTCCATCAAATTTGTGTCGCGGGCGGAATGTCTTACCCATCTCATATGACCTGGAGAAAACATTGCGAGGGTAGGGAAGTAAACTATCGTATCTAAACATGGCCGTATCTCGAGATACGATAGTTTGCTTCCCTACCCTCGACTTGTGGCTGGCACTTTTAAAGAGTCTCATAAATCAAATCCATTTCTTATTCAGATAGCACGGACAGTCCAATACCGAAATCGTCTCTCAGTTACCCCCTCCCCTACCCCCATTCCATAAATCCCAGACAAATTATCTTTGTTTCCGTGGAATCTTACTCTAACTACCTCTTTTAATTTGCATTTTAGAACCTGCGACATTCAGTCCGCGTTGATAACTTGGCGTAACTCACAAAAGATCATAATCTCGATCCTGAGGCTCGATCCAAGATCGGCGAATCCAGCAATCGAACAGCAGGAAAAAGAACGAATCCGACCCAATTTTCTCAGTCGGACTGCCCAATCTTACCGCCAAGATCCGGTGTAAATAATTGTGGTCAAAAGCAGATGTTGAGTTTCGATTCCGTGTGAGAAAGAGCCGGGGATAGAATCAACAAACAAGCCGGGCCGAGTCTAGGAGGTGTTAATGGTCAGCTGTTACGCCTCCTTGAACGTGTATACCTACATTTTATTTGGACTTCTGCAGCCAGATGGTACAAGCAGTTTTCTAGAGAAACGACAAAAGATGCTGCAAAAAAAAAAAAAATCTGAATTTCCCACGCGTTGTCGGTTTCAGGATGGTTCTTCTTAACCCATCACCACGTGTGACATAGGTATACTCTCCTTCTTACCGTTTGTACTAAAATCTTGCACGTATCGGTAAGAACCGGAATTGGCATTACCGTAACGTATCTGACATATACGTACGTCATATTTCCTATATAACGAAGTATTTCTACGTACAGGCTTATGAGCTCATGGTAATTGATGACGTCAGCACTTGTGGGGAGCNGGGGGGGGGGGGGGGGGCAGACGCAGTGAAGTGAATAACGGAGAGCTTGCGCATTAACGATGGAATCTCTTATCACTGTAAGTATTACAATAAGTTTGCATCTTGAAAGCGACTTAGGGTGCATTCAACACCAATGCACTGATGTAATTCGTACGATGATAAGAGATCCCATCGTTAATGCGCAAGCTCTCAATTGAGAAGAAGAAAGAGCGCAAACCCGAGGAAGAAAGAACGCAAACCCGACATGATAATTCTTTTACTAATTAACTTACTACTTTGATGTGTTCTATCATGTTTGGCCTTCTGGCTTCCGTTTGGCCTCATTAGCCGATAATTTTGGCCCTATGCGATTTCCATCATTAAGTACCTTTGGCCAACACCGACTATATGATTGATGTTTGCTCATTTTATACTCCTATAATTGCAAAAATAAAACAAAAATCTTGTTATTGATGTAAATGTACTTCGCGGCTCAGTTCTGTGTGGTCTTTAATAGTTGATATACGAGCTGTGAGTTAAACCACTGCGTCCTCAAAAATACCGAGTTGGAGATCTATATGTAACCGGGTGGAAAGGCATATAGCATCGTAGTATTCTTCCCCTCATATTTTTATAGGGAGGAAGGTGAGCTTAGTCTGATAATTTTTTTTCAGATGTTACATATTATTTTAAGGAAGTGTGTCACCAGGGATTTTACCAAATTACTGTGAATGATCAATTTTGAGAAGAAGGGCCGAAAAAAACCTACACTAGAAAATTTCTGTTTCTGCCGGGGATCGAACCAGGGTCTCTTAGCTTGCAAGTCCGAGCGTGTTACCACTACACTACAGGAACGCTAACTTCACAGCAATTTAATTCTTAAATACCTACTGCCTGAATCGGTCCCTACCTTTCACGTGCTAACCTAGTGTTTACCCGTGACCCAAACACACTTCCCGACTGCTCACATAATAATATAGTCTAGATATCTGCTGGCAGTATCCAGTATTTACCATCGATGTTCAGGCAGAAAACCATTTGTATCTAATTTTAATTGTTTAAACCAGTTATGACAGTATGTTTTATCTATTGCCAGCCCATAATGACCTCAACTTTGACTTCAATTTTCTGGAAAAAAGCATTTTTGTAGATGGATATTTTTTTTTCTCTAATCTAAGCTCGCGAATAGCTGCTCTCTGCTTTAAGATAATATGAGGAAAAAAATCTTCCGAATGAGCATTAACGATTTTTTTTTCTTCTGAGTACTAAATATTTTACGATCTACATCGAGTGTATGGCCGGAATCTCTGTCATGCTTTCCCTCTTGAGGCTAACCAACTAATTTGGTATGGCCCCTGACGCCCCGATAAACGCAATTTTTATCGAAATTAAAGTTTTGATTCTTTGGTCTGCTTATTGTAGCAAAACCTAAGACTTCTTGTTTCATTAGTTTCGTGCTACAGCGACACAATCGCAAACAAAATTATTATGCAATGCACAAATTAGAGCACATGTTGAAATATTGCACAAACTTTGTTGGTGCTCGAAACGAGCCTAATTCGGCATTTACACTTGAGAAAGTTATACCATTAATTCACACGCGCTAATGTCGGGCTTTAGCACCAAACAATTTCTGTGACAAAAACCGACAAAATCTTTATTTCTTGACTTCAGCTGTGAAAGTGTCAATTCAGCACATTGAACCTGGTTGCGCAAGACACCGCATCCATCATTCGAGGTGATTTGCCAAGAATCGTTGTGCTAAATGTCATTTAATGAAAATGAGATATTTTTTTTCTTTTGCTTCTTCTGTAAAATAATTTAGATTTTAACGCTTATCAAGGTGTTGCATCTACGCGACGCATTTCAAAAACTTCAGCAATAATCTAGATTTAAACAACAACAAAAAAAAAACCCAGCGTATTTCACTGCATCGAAAATGTCGCTTGTGATATACGTTTAACGTTGAATTATCAAGCAAATGGAAATAGAATGAAGAGGGTTTAAATTTGCGGCAACTGTTCTGTGCACGTCATGGCCATACCCACTGCTGGGCACTGTAGTGAAAAGATCTAGATCTAGATACTGTACAAGCCTCAGATTTTTTCATCGTGCATGACCAGGAAAAATGCACAATACTTTACAGCATAGAATCAAACGTCTACGCACTAAATAGCTATTTCCGGATGTCGCGAAACGCCATTATCGGCAGGAGACTCATACTCTTAAAATGCAAGGACTAGCACGTAGCAACACGCAGTCAATGAGCACGGCCGCTATAGATACGCCGGAAGATGAATACAGTGTGGTTCACATGGAGACAAAGTCAGTGTCCGTGACCTTAAGGACAGGGATAAGCCCTTCTGTAGATTTTTTTTTCTGTGAACTATGATGGGGTTCCTAAACCTTGTGCCGAATTTTGCCCAATCTGTCCAAAGCACAGATATTGGTACGTTCGTTTTAACGATCTTGGTAACGACCTGTTCACTATATCCACATAACAGTATATACCTTCTGGGAATGGCGACTTAAAGAAAACCTCTCATGATAGAATCGTATATAATCTACAGTCTAGGCAACGCAAATACCGGTATCCATTCTGAATGCAGGGCAAGACTGAAGTATCAAATTAGTCTAATTCAAACACAGCAATGACGTTGAGGGAGATAATTTAATAATTACATGTGCTAAGCAAGCGCATTAATAATAATATACGTCAGCACATTCTTGATTGCATGTCGAGCGGGAGAATACAATCTTTTCGACAGTCTACAGCAACAGTCCTGTAAGCCACACCACAATCAACTGTGCGTTACAGAACTATTCCACCACACCAAGATTTGTTTTTAGCAGATTTAAGGGGCTCTTCTATTAGATTATGACAAATTAAGCTGTGGGACCCCGGGCTTGCGCATGCGCTACGGGCCCATTTCCCAGATAAGGGTGATCTCATAAATCAATGCAATGATAAGGTGTTGAGAGACGCTGGGTTCGAGGCTACTGGGAGGTCAAGTGGTCGACCTCACGCGCTGCGCCATTTTGCCGGAAACCAAAAAATACCAGCGCACCTGTAAATAGCGACCACCTTTCATTCCTTACCTGCGTAGTTGCGTGAGAAAAGTGGTCCCCATTATGTAGATTAGGGTATTTGGCAGAAAGGTTGTCATAACGTTTTCCCTTTGGTTCCCAAGTTAACGTAACTTGTAGGATTGTTTGCGCGCGCGCGCGTGTGTGTGTGTGTGTGTGTGNGTGTGTGTGTGTGTGTGTGTGTGTGTGTGTGTGTGTGTGTGTGTGTGTGTGTGTGTGTGTGTTTCGTAGTTTCTTGTCATAGTTTTAACCTCAAGAATTGATTTAATATGTAATATAACTGCCCCTGATTAAAATTTACGAGTTTTCAAATTCCCCTTTAGGTGGTCGTCTTGAAAGGTGTTGTTTTTCCTTATGTATATATTAACAAATTGTGAGACAGGAGATCATCAGTGAGTGCCTTCATCAAGTGATTATGGTATAAAGATCTTACATACATACATACGTATCTGAACTGTTGTCCTTCAAGCCCTGTGAATCGGCTTGTGGTCATCGTGTGGAGGTGGCCGCCAGGCAGTGCTTGAACTGTAAATCACATGGTCCCCCGTATGTCACAATGACTGAAATAGCCCAAGAGTTGGTCTCTTGATTGATCGAAACCTTAATTTCAACGTGCTTGGGAAACAGTGTGTTTTACAATCAGGTTTATTTAGGCTGAATTCAGACCGTGAGAAAGTTGCAATATGGTTAGTTCAGAGAGAGAGAGAGAGAGAGAGAGAGAGAGAGAGAGAGAGAAAGAGAAGGACATTGGGGACTTATAGAATTGATTGAGTTTAAACATACAATCTGTCACGCCAGATGTCTGGCATGGAAAAGGAATCAATGAATCGATGAAAAGCGCTTAGATGGTGCTGGGTTGGCTGCATTCTTGCAGACATTTCTGTGTGAAACTAGAGGCTTGAGCTGTGAGAAACAAGCTGCAGTAGGCTGCCCAAGTGCATGCTCTGCAAACAGATCCAAAAACAAACTTAAAGACGTCCGCGAGATAGGAATCATTCTGAGAAACAACAGCCAAAGAAATTATGAAATGCGATACGGTTTCCATGTCCTGCTCGCTCGAGCTGGCTGCAAAAACAACTTAGAAATTCTGGACAGACGGAATTGAAATAGGCAGGCAGACAGCCACGCATATTCCATTTTCGTTCATCCAAAAAAATAATAACATGTGTTCATCTTGTACGTGGAACATTTGATGTGTTGACACTACATCTCCTCAGCCGCTTCCAAACATCCACCTGTAACTAAACCTCGTTTCTCGGCACTTGTACATTTCCTTGTCCATCCATACCCGCTTGGGCGAAATTCGTTCTTGAGTTGTTTTTAGCTTTGACCTGGAAAGCCTTCCTGTGTTTGTTTTCTAATTGTTTTCCACCTTGTTATAGGGAAATGGCTCCAACATGTGTCCATGGTTCCGGAGTCGTTATCAGAGAAAGGGAAAAGGTGACCCCGTACGGCTGTTATGTCAAACACTGACAGGTTTCCGAAAACGTAAACCTTACCGCAACGTTAATTTGAGAGAATATAAAGAGAATATAACACGAGGCAGATGTTAGTCATCATATAAAGCATGAGTTTTTATGCTGGCAATTGATGACTGTTGGCCACAGCAGACGCCATTAGGGAAGCAATGTGGCAGGGGCTAAGACAACGTGAATGTCCGGGGAAACCTGTAGAATGTCGATTAAGTAGATGATATAAAGGAGATACGGAGAGAGACATGGTTACTGGGTATGGCGGCTGTCATGCAAGAGAAAACGAGAGAGAGAGAATGAACGGTCAGTTTTATAGAGAGTGAGATTTTCTGTTCACTTTCAATAGGCCACTTAACATCTGGTCATTTGAGAAGGACACACACTGATGTACCGTCAAGACTCAGCACAGCACGACACAGCACAGCACAGCACAGCACGGCACAGCACAGCACAGCACAACAGGGCACGGCACGACACGGCACGGCACGGCACGGCACGGCACGACACGGCACGGCACGGCACGGCACGGCACGGCACGGCACGGCACAGCACAGCACAGCATAGCATGGCACATCACAGCAAGACACGGTATAGTGTAGAACAGTGCAGTACAGCGTGGTACAATGCCGCGTGAGGCAGTGCAGTGCAGTGCAGTGCGGTGCAACAGACCGATGTGAACGGTCAAACTCTAATGAGTGTAAGCTCTTTACACATTCAGAGACAAGGATGAGTGCAGGTCTCTCTCTCTCGAACCCCTCTGCTCACCATCATCAATCACTACATGCCCCGAGAACCAGTCGCTACCATAGTTTGCTCAGCGCTATCAATACCGTTGATTGCCACCAGCTATGTTTGGGTATCCTTGCTGTGCTGTTAATATACTGTAACCTTTGCCCCTTTCCTCCCCCCCCCCCC
>JAWQUT010000178.1:285918-307086 GCA_033807755.1 Ellobium chinense | reverse complement strand
CAGACAAGGACAGAATGAAAAGTTCCAAACTTTCGGCGAACGTTTCTGCACTGGATGGCTTATTGTGGTGCCTTTGAAATCAATAGATGCATGGACAACAGCAAAGAGAACTATTCCATTAACACACAATCAACAACTTCTTTTGTAAGCAACAGCTGAAACCTGCACTTGTATTTTTTGTTATCACTTTGCACGGTCAGACTTCGGACAATAAGCTTTTGCAGTTATCCGACCGGCCCCATAATTTGATCTTATAGGCCATTTTGCACCTCAAAATTTATATTAGGGCAGTTCTAGCACAATTCCACTTCAGTTACGGTAAATTCTGCGAAACTTAGATTTACAGCAGTCAGTTCCTTTTCTTATCTAAAAAAAAAAAATCATTTAAACGAATTAGAAACAATCAGAACAAATTCGTATAAAGTGAGAGTTTTTCAGAAATTAGCGTCACTGATATGGTATTTCTTTTGATTTTCCCGGTACTGATAATGTCGTAAAGTCATGGAATTTTGACTTTCATGGTATTTTCTTACATACTACCCTCTTTTTCTGATCTTTCCAAGCCCGTAAGGCCCTCCTTCATGCATGCCCTTGCCAACAAATGGATAGATCGATGCTCTTGATGAGATATTTCAGAGTGAAGTAAAATTAAATGAACCCTGCGGTTTGTATAATCACCAGAATTTGTTCCTTGGTGCTTATATCTATTGATGTAAACTAGGGCATGTAAAGAGAGAGTAAGGGCAAGACTAAATATAGTATCAAACGTATATTTATAGACTGTAATCTCAAACCGAAAGGCTTTGATTCACAGACTTACAGTCTCGCATTTACGGAGAATGTCGAAACTCACGTAATGACGATGGATTCTTTTACAACGGTAAGAATTACATTAACCCTGCATGTTGAACTAAGGGTACATTCAGCACCGATGCATTAATGCAATTCTCACGATGGTTAGAGATCCCATCGTTAATGCGCAAGGTCTCATTTTACAGAACTGTAACCCTGTGCGAAAACTGAGAGTGTTAAAGCAGAGATTTATTCTCCCTTTTCGTCAATGTCCCACCTAACAATAAACCCATGATTATTTCTGCCAGTTACAATTCAGGTTTCAGCTCATAGGTACACAGACCAGAAGCCACCCTGGCTTTTGTTAACCACACTAATGTAACCTGTCGTTTAACGGGTTTTGCCAGAGAATAACAGCTTGCCACAACCCCCGTAATTCCCTCAGTGTTCTGAAACATTTCACTTTATAACGGTAAAACTCAGTTAACACATTTCCTGGTTGAGCTGGCCTTTCTGATAACTCGGTCAGTTGTCTTGGTAGTGTTTTTGGTTTTGTCTTGTTCAAGATGATTTTTATGCCGTTCACGGATAACATGATCTATCTTACTTCACCAAGGGATTCCTACATTTCGTCGCAAAGCAAAACTAGTCTAGTCACATTCCATTTCCGCACATATGTAGATGCAATATTTTCTCTAGATCGAGCGATCATTCGATTCGCCTCTTAAATGTCAAAATCTCCCCTAAAAATACACTCTAAATTTGCAATAGTTGAGAAATACCTAAAACCCCTCTAAATCTTCACAAATTCTCCCTCATATTTATGAAAAGTGGGGAATGTCTTCCCCCAACAAATATGATCCGGAGAAAATACTGCAGATGGTAAAGTTTGGGCGAACTACAAACTTAGTAGCTTAGCACATGTCGAATTCTACGTGTTGAAGTGTAAGTTACTGTAAGGGGCTTTTACTACCACCTCCCCCCCCCCCCCCCCNCCCCCCCCCTCCCCTCGCAGCAAACAGGTCGAAACGTGTATGTAAATGTGAAAACATGACAATACGACTTTTATTGACTCCGTAGGGAAACTGGTTTTATAATGTCATGCAATGTTGTACATCTCACTCATACCACAAACACATAGAACAAGACACATCATACATGTCAATATGTAATATTACAATAAATGAAATACAGAAACCTATCATTGTTGATCAGACCAGTGGCGTCGTCTTGGAACGATTTTAGTTGACTGGTTGGCCTATGCAATACAAACCCAGCATTAAGATATTTCCTTTTCAGTTACACCCATTACTTCTATCTCCAGCATTTACAAATCATGAAAAGTGGAAAGCAATCTCATGCCTACTCCCCTCCTCCCCCCCTCTAAAATTCCCACCCTCTCCTTTAGCCGTAACGCTCGTTTTCTGATAGTGAACGATCCGAGATAAGCTGTGTTTACATTAGTTGATTAATAACTTTAAAAAATATGTTTTTAAAGGTTTTAAACATGAAATCATGCATCAAGATTATTAATTAGCAAACATCGAAAACAGCGCGATAATAAATTAATTATTAAATGTATGTCACGATAACATTGACACCGCCAGGTAGGCTAGGCCATGCTGTTAATAATTAGCAGAGGTTACTCATATGATTGAAGGAGAATCGAAGTTGAGAAATTATAGTTGAGGGAGCTGTGATCTAGAATGTTTGTTAGGGTATGGGGAAGTTTTAATTTTTATTAATGAATATTTCTCGTTTTGTTACATTAGGGAGTGCTATCATTTTATGGTTCTCTCTCTCTCTCTCTCTCTCTCTCTCTCTCTCTCTCTCTCCCTTTCTTTCTCTCTCTCTCTCTATCTCGCCCTTCCCTCTTGTCTCCCTCTCAAACAGTTAACATACACTTCATCCATCAATAACACCCCAGTTGCCACTTTGAAACTTTGGTAAAATTTTTGATGAAATAAGAAAAGAGTGATCTCTCTCTCTCTCTCTCTCTCTCACTCTCTCTCTCTCTCTCTCGCCCCTCCCTCTTGCCTCCCTCTCAAACAGTTAACATACACTTCCTCCATCAATAACACCCCAGTACCCACTTTGAAAGTTTGGTAAAATTTTTGATGAAATTAATAAGAAAAGAGCGATCGTTATTAATAGACTATAATAATGTTTTGTAAAAATCTGCACATCAGTGCGCGAAAAACCTTGGAGTGGACAAATTTTATAAGGGCATACAATGCTTGCCTTTCATTTTGTAAAATCAAAATTTGTGCTGAAGTTTCGAAGCAAGTCTAAACTAGTATAGAGTTATTCATGACACATTGTCTCATTACTCTGTGTTAGGTCATTGACATGCTTATTTTTATGCGTTCCTTCTGATTGCACATGCGCCATCCACACATAGAAGGAGGGTTTTGATGTCATCAGGAGATATTAATCATTGACCAAGATCACTGTTTTCTTTAAGCACTTCATAGTAAATTATTGCATATGATACCAATACCTCGTCTTCATTATTATCGAGAATGATGGGAACTTAAACATAATATAACAACGGAACACACTCTCCCGCGCGCACAAGCACATACATACACATTTTGCACAAACACAAACACATTCACCCGTACATGCACAGACAGACAGACAGACAGACAGACAGACAGACAGACAGACAGACACACACACACACACACACACACACACACACACACACAAAAAAAACAACACCAATACATTACCTTTAATTCACACAAACCCCACCCCTTTCAACGCTTAGCCCCTCCTCCGTGCTCTCATTGCTTGACTGCGTATGATGTATCTCCAGGCTCTCCTTAAAAAAAAAATAAAAAAATCCTTGTTCTATAAATAAAATCATATGCATTTTCTTCTTTTTTTCTCCACCAAAACAAAGCCGAACTCGTGCCAAAAATTCCAATGTGTTACCCCCTCTTAGGTCAAGAGCACCGGTATTTTTCTCACGCACACCCAAGATAATAATATGTCAAAAAGACAGAAAAGAAGAAGAAAAAAATCAGGTTTTTGCGTAAATTACTCAATCACTCGTAACCGAAAAACCTGGCCGTGTGACGCCACAACCGGGTGACCTTGAGCGATGCGCATGCGCTGCTCTGTTACATCGCTATCGTGCGATGTCAAGTTTTTCTCTTCTTTTTGCTTTTCGGTTTTCTTATCTCTACCTTCATATTTTCTTTATCTTCCATCCTCGCCTCCTTTGTCGAGAAGTTTCACAACGAACCGGGCTGGAACAAGAGGTTGGTGATGGACGAACGCAGCCGCGGCTGCCTCAGGCAATGCTGTGAGTTTGCACGACAGCAAAAACAGCAGCTCAGCCGCACACAGAAATACATCTCTGCTGTTATTATACCTCTTCGTCCCTCTTGCATCATCATCATCATCATCAGCAGCAGCAGCATCAGCAGCAGCAGCATCATCAGCAGCAGCAGCAGCACCCCCACCACCACCACCACCACCAGCAGCAACAACAGCATTATTATTGTAAAATTGGTGAAATATTTGAAACACTACTTCAACCCGATACGTATCACCTTTTAATGAAAACATCATATTATGTATAATAACCTTCTGAACGTTTTGGCCAAAGCCCTCTTCATTAAAAATAAATAAGTAAATGAAAACTTAGTAAACGCAACCACATAAAGGGAAGGTGAAAAGCTGAAATTAGATGCATAGCAGGTGAATTATCATCATCATCATCTTCATCATCATTATCATTATTTAAGAAGCACGCACTTGCCAACAGTGTAGTAACGAAACAATCCAAAATGAAACGAAGAAATTAGTGTAATAAAATTTTCGATCCTATACATGATCTTCATCATCATCATCATCATCATCATCATCATCATCATCATCATCATCAGGGAAATTTTAAGTTTCGCAGAACCCTGGGCACGAGAGAGGTGCCTGCCACCCTTTCACATCATAAGACAAACTCTATCGAGTAGATTCACAACAACAACAACAACAACAACAACAACAACAACAACAACAACAACAACAACAACAGCAACAACAACAACAACAACAACAAAATAACATTCGTAAGGCTATTTCCTACTCTCCTCTCCCTCCGCATCTATCTTTCTCTCTCTCTCTCTCTCTCTTTCTCTCTCTCTCTCTCTCTCTCTCTCTCTCTTTCTCTCTCTCTCCTCGATCCTCCCTCTCCCTCATTATCTCTCCATAAAGAAATTTTCTCGTTCTCCAGCGCGGGCTCCTACTAGTACGACGCCCTGAATACGTGCCCATCGTATCCACGCCTAGATCCGCCACTGACCCTCGTCTTCATCATCATCATCATCATCATCATCATCATCATCATTGCCTTGCACGCCTTGCGATCTACACAGAGAAAGCTGCATGCAACATCTGATCCATACAATGTTATTTCAAAATAATCTCGTACACGTGCACTGTTTTTAGAATCGTAATTCCTTCATCTAACACATAAAACTGAAGAGGCAAAACAGGGTCAACTGCCAACAGTTTAGAGGAAAGAAATAAAAAAAAGAAATGAGAACTTGCGCATTAACGATGGGATCTCTTACCATCGTAAGAATTACATTAACTCTGCATGTTGAACGCTATTATTAAAGGTGCATTCAGCCCGATGCCCTAATGTAATTCTCACGTTGGTAGGAGATCCCATCGTTAATGCGCAATCTCACAATAACTAAAAAAAAAAGAGACGAGAGTTCAAAATAGGAGCCGGAGATTTAAATAGTAGATCTAGTTGAACAAAAAAACCCCCAAAAACTGTCAGCTTTTCAGTTTTTAATTTTTTTTTTTTTTGCAGCTACAATGAGCTGTTAGCTCACATTCAAATCCTGCCATGATTTTAATCTTAAGGTTTGGTTAACATTATCTCGAAGCTATATCAGTCCATCCCGTTCTTTTACCTCACATCTTCTCTTTCCTTCTCCTTCTCTTCCTCATCCTTTATTTCTCTCCCACCGTCACACTAAAAGAGGGGGTGGAGAGGGGATGGGGAAGGGAGCAGCATGGCCGTGCGGCTTGTGGGTCGTTGTGAGAATCTGAAGAATGACAAGTCTGAGGTTTGTGGGATCGGCTTTAAGCCGGGCAGTTTACATTTTATTGTTCTTGGGAATGGCAGTTATTTCGAAATGCTCACTCCCTTTAAGTGTAAATGAGTGCCTCGCTGTGGAGAGAGGTAGGGGAGAACCAGAGCGCTGTATCGCGGCGACTAGTAATTACTTTGTTGTGTATTTCATATATATTATTATGTATTTACATGTGTGATGTGTTATGTTTTATGTGTTTATATTACGAACGAATTGTATAATACTTTTTGGCACTGTGAAATTTCCCCATGGGTTAAGAACATGCCTATTTTCAAGTGATAATAATGATGGTAATATTGATAATAATAATAATAATAATAATAATGATAATAATAATAATAATAATACTGTTTATAAATCTCGAGTCATGGCTCATAGCCGCTCATGCGACTTCACACGTTCTTCACCCAACAGGCCGGATGTTTCTGAAATTTTCTCAGCTTCCTGGGAACACGACATAGTGGAACTGCCTTTTAAAGGCGCTCATCACCAACATTCTGACATCATCTTTCACTGCCTGTAGCCAATTACTCTTTTTATAGACAGGTGGACTGTGTAAAAATATAGGTGGACAACTTTTTTCCAAGACACCCACAACACGACCGTGGTCGGGAATCGAACCCATGATCTTTAGATCTTAAGTCCAACCACTCGGCCAAGCTGTGGCATGAGAATGGCGTATGATTTCTACTAATTTGATTGGGCAGAGAAACTATCCTCAGGGTGCTTCGGCTAGAACATCATCATTTTTATTGTGAGGAAAATAAGTTGACTTACTGTAGGTATTATTGCTGTTATCATTAATACATGAGTCAGCAACCATTAGCAGCACTGGCAGCACTACCCTTGCTGCGGACAAAAGGACAGCAACAGCATAACAAAGCAGCAGAAATGACATCAGCGCAGCCACTAAAGAAACGAAAAATGGATGCAGATGCTTGCGAAACAAAGACGGAATGACACGAGGTATTTTTATTCGCTGAGGTATCGAAATACATAAATAAACAGCCATACTGATTCTGATATAATATAAACAATTTAACGCACATTACATAAACCCTGGCAGATAAAAATTCCTCAAAGACAAAAACACGAGATCTAGACAGAGAACTAGGAGCACATTTTCCAAATAATATTTATCAGTGCAACCAGGCACATCATGACATTTTTACCGAATGAGTGCACATGAGAAGCGCACATTTAGTGCGCATGAAAGGGGTAAATCCTAACCTCTGACCTCGGACATACATTTTGAACTGCATCATTGAAGAGCTGAAATGCGCATGCCTGCGCGTGCTTGTAAAGGTTCAAGTGTGTCACAATATCATGTGATAGGAGCTCGGGATTCCTCTGGCGAGCACTGCGTCAATGACCTAGATTTTTTCTTTTCCATTTATCTTGGTTGGATTTTTTTGTATTCCTATATGGTTCCCTCTTGCCGATATACAAGAACAGAAAAGTATTTATTACCGCCAGGCCTGAGAGCTCTTAGCTTTTACGTTCTCTTTTGCCTCGCATCCTCGGATAAGCCAAACTGATGCCTGGATACCACGAAGTAATGCCCGAGTAAACATGTTTCGAAGATGCTTTTCAGGTTTATCGGTAATACACATTATCAGAAGTCAATTGTTCTAAAAAATACTTAAAGGTGAATTTGAACATGTCGTGGATCTGGATTACTTTAGCAAAGTGAATGTGAAAACGATGTAAGAGTTATTGGGGTTATTGGGGTTATGTTTTTACATTTATAAGTAACTCCTCATAGGAGGGCGGAAGGTTATAGTCTTCCTGTACCTTTTATGTGTACGGACGAACTTGATTTCGCCGTAAATGAGTGAGCATTTGTCATTGTTTAACAAAGAAAAGGGGTTAGGGAAAGGGTTGAGTTACGGCGAAATCGAGCACACTGTATGTGTACGATACATGTTTAGATGGGGAATGGGAGGAGAATTGACGAGTGGTTTTAAAAACAAGTTAACAAGTTTAGTGATATGAGCCAGACCATAAATGTGGTACAAGGGGGAACGATACAACATACGACGGGAAAGGACATGAAATGTAAAGCATTTTCACTACTCAATTCACAGCATTCACACCAAACATGTACACTTTACTAGTATCATAAACAAACCACTCACTTACATTATTCATTCTTTATATTGGAGCAGCGTGGCCGAACGGTTAAGGCTTTGGACTCAAGATTTAAAAGTCGTGGGTTTGATTCCCGACTACGGTCATGTTGTAAGTGCCTTGGGGAAGCATTTCATTCACGTTTTCCTCAGTCCACCCGTTTGTAAAACGGCTACCTGGCTATGGGCAGTGGAAGATACTGTCAGAATGCTAGTGATCAGCACCTGTAGTAGATGACAGCGGCACTATATGCTCCTCAGGGAGCTGAGAAAGTCCTAGAGTGATCTGGCCTGCTGGGGTAGTAATAATGTGAAGTCGCGTGAGCGGGCATTAGCCTGGATACAAGACTTATAAACCTCATAATTATTATTATTATTATCATTATTATTATTATTATTATACTGGTTCTCGTGATGAACTACGTGTTGAGATTTATTGAATGGTGCAGTTCATTGCGACAACACTAATATTTCCTAAGACTGGTTTGCTTTACTGACATGAAGACTGGCAAGGACTGAAATCAACTGAACTGAACTAAAATTTTATACTTTTTGTTCCTGGGCTGCTGCACAGTGTTGCAGCAAGACGTAACTTCGGCTTCCAACATTTCTTTCCCTTTTATACAAAACTTTGGATTTTCCCAAAGTGTACTGGATAAGTGCTTGGGCTTGGGTCAAGGAAGAAAATGCATTACCGGGAGAGCTCTTCAACTACATCCCTCTCCCTCTCTCTCACTCTCTCCTAACCTTGTTCTTAAACCTAACTGTACTTGACCCTAACCGAAGTGGCGACTCGTCATATAGTGCAAACTGTGCAATGGTGGGTAAAAGTCAGCGCAGAGTATACAGAAATTATCAACTGATTTTCAAACACACAGAGACCATAAAAAACTTTAAGAGTCCCTTATTGTGCTTTATTCTTTGCTTTCCTTCCGTCTTTCAGCTTTTTATCGTATGCTTATAACACAGTCGTGTATTTTTTTTGTTACAGCTATTTAGAGCATGAACAGTGTATCTGACAGATCTTTTAGTTTAGGCATGTTTTGTGATTTGAAGAACTTGCGGGGGCGAGTGAGACTGCACGTGTGGATTTGCTGGGTCACGTGCCGCCATTGACCTTCGGAAAGTCCCTGGCTTATTTATATCAAACATACACACAGATATACACACAGATATACACATAGCGCTAGTGTACTAAGGTGACGAATGTCTATGGGCCCGGCTTCTCAAACAAATGGCCGCTTGGGTGCAAGACCTCGATAAATGCCACATTCCGAAGTTTACATGAGAAACACAAAAAACTGTCACATTTTCGTAAAAACCTGATTTAGCAAAACGATTCTATGGGAATAAACTCCACTGGTAAACGTCATGTACTTTAGACTCCAGACTGTTGAGTCAGAACTTACTAAGCTCAATCAAAAACATAGAATTTTGTCGGTTTTTTTTTTTTCGTCGGCATCTTGGTGCAAATATCGACACTGGCTTATATCTGTTTAAGAGCACCAGTTTTCACATAAAAGCCATTGTGTGCCTGTCCAAAAAAAAAAAAAAGTGTGTGTGCAAAATCCCGATAAATCTCTTTATCAGTGCATTACGTGAGTACATATTTCGAAGTTTGCTATCGACACACGAATCTATTGAAGCTTTAGAGGTTTGAGCTTGTGACAAACCATGCCCGCCATTAATGGCAGCCCGAAGTTAAAAACGCCATGGCAGTTTTAAGATCGTAGAAGAGTAGGTGTAACGGCCGCTGTCCGACAGAACATGGTGGTAAAAAAATTCTACCCAGTAATGTAATCCTAGAACCAGAAAGGCGCAATATAGCCGTAGTCGTGCTGACACGCTGTAAAACCCTAACATAAACAAACAAATTTGCGTCCAAATCAGAATTTCTGTCAGGGTGGTCTTTGTCGGGTTATTTCATCCAAACGACAATAATATGGCTGCATGTGCGGACACGTTAGGTCTCGCCGGCATGACGCAATAGCAGATTTTTTAAAAACCAGAATGCGAATCTTCCGTTCACCGATAAAAGCGTAATCGAATATGCTATATTGTAATGGGAGAAATAAATCGAAAATTTTCCCGTTTGCCCAACACTGTACTTCTATATGTGCTGAGATTAACTTCTCTAAGGAAGTAGGTAGTCAAGATTGGGGCAGCCCTTTTCTCTCTCACCCACGTCATGAGCTCGACAGGTTTCTGTCCTGATGGTCGAGAATATGCTGCACCATCACTATGTTTGTTACCCGTGCTCACCAACGAGCAACTGGATATAGGATTTTGAGCAGGACGTGGATTATTTAAATAACTTACTGACTTACTGCAATTCATGAAAATCGGGTATAAAATTGTTACATGAACAGTTTAAAACTAATACTTTTCATGTTTGCATTATTAATTCCTTTCGTTAGTATCGTATGAAAGGAATCGTAAATAATTGCATAGTAATCGAATCTTGAATTGTCGGCGAATAGACTTCACTAGTTAGAACAGATGACTATGTATGATGCAATATCGGCGAAATAATGATCTCCCACCTGTGGCAAAGACCGGATCATTCTAATATATAAACAATTGAGAGGGATAAGGTCTTTCACAAGCATCTTTCGATATGTACAAGAAAGTGAATTTGCCAGAGAACTGTCTGGTTGAGAAATGTTTAATGGCATTACAATTCCTAATGACAAGAGTTCTGTTCAACCACGCATGCTCGACCACCCCCTTCTCGCGAAACGTGAAGGTTACAGACCTGTAATAGGTTTGGGCCCTTTTTTTTCCCTCTATGGGCTATACTAACATTTTGAGCTGTCCTCTGAACCCAAAGTTTTAGCTTTCACCCAGACCCATACCAGATTGAAGCTCATTATGTGGCCCAAATTTTAAGACTTACCCAACCCTAGCAAGCCCATTGAAATTTTGAGCTTGGTTGCTATTTGTAAACAGACCCTACATTTTTCACTGGTCAATGCCAAACCCCTCCTCTTCCGCCTGAGTATACCCTTGACCTGGCAGTTCCAGCCTAGGGCTAAATAGTGCCTGGTAAAATAAAGTAGAATGGACACAGATTCCCATGATGTCAAAATTTCCCCCCTGGAGCCCTTATTACTGGAAGCAGGGCATGCCAAAAGAGGGAAAAGGGGAAATGGAATATAACCCCTAAGTTTGCAGGACCACAAAGTGAAAGTACAGTTACAGGCCTGTAACCTTAATGGCATTACAATTCCTAATGACAAGAGTTCTGTGCAACACGCATGCTCGACCACCCCCTTCTCGGAGAAACGTGAAGAGAAATATCTGTAATTATTTCATGACGGTCTGTGGATAGCCAGTGTGATCGTCCTTGAGTGGCTGTAATGAAAAACTAGCACGAACATCTATTTCATGACTGGGACCTCGAGGTGACTAAAATAAGATTGTCTGCAACATGGAGTCCTCCAGTACCCTAAATCCGTTTCTTGATACAGTGGAGTCAATGAGAAAATACTGGGAAGGAAATTGCAGAGAAAAGAAAGAAAGAAAGAAAGAAAGAAAGAAAAAAGAAAGAAAGAAAGAAAGAAAGAAAGAAAGAAAGAAAAAAAGAAAGAAAGAAAGAAAGAAAGAAAGAAAATGAGGATGTCATGACTATAAGACTTGAACCCATGACTTATGGCGTCACTAGTGCCCATCCTATCGCCTATCCATCAGCTCGGCACACGGAACACGTCCACCCAGCAACATCACCTTGTTATTTCCCTTGTCCTTTCCAAAAGTTACTTGTTCCTTTTTAGTTCAGGATTAGTTCACCCTCCTCCNCCCAGTCCCCTCCTACTCCTCCCCTCCCCCCACTCTGGCCATCTTGTATTTTGCTAACAGCCGGAAGGTCCGTTCATGCGGTTTGGTGAATCTCTCTTTGTACGTATAGCCTATGCCACTGGGCCGGTAACCTTTGAGCATGGCGGATAAAAGTCAGGATAAACAAACTGGGCGTCTGGCACCGCTGGACAGCTGGCAGTTACACACCTGTGACTTTATTATTTTCTGTTTTATTATATGGGCTATATTATTAAGATTTTGGATTTGGGGTCATTATGTACGACAAGGCAGACGTGTTGAAGGAACTAGTATTTATTTTGTTAAATATAATTTTTGTTTGTTGATTTGTCCCTGTTTTAAGGAAAGACATTCATGTCGGTAAAAGACTCATTGTATGTCTGTTCTTACAAACAACGATAATAAAAAACATTCGTGTCAACATGGACATCTATTGTGAGCTTTCCTCATTCTTGTCATGGAACTGATATTGGAAATTAAAAGGAGGAAGAGGAGAGGAAATAGAAAGAGTATCACTATCTACAAAGAACTTCAGGAAACAAGAAAGTTTATTATAACCAACTGCACATAAAAGTACAAAAAAATCAGTCAATTAATAATTCGATCTTTCAAACAATCAAACTAGTGTTTTTTTGGTTGTTGTATCATTTATTCTTAAACATGAGATTTGATGACGCAATCACACCATGGTTTTCCCTACCCCGAAAGAAATGGGTGGATGTAGGTGCGGGGAATGACGTTGCAAGCTTGCAGGAACCTCAAGAAGGATACATCATCAGATAACAACAGGGACGATCAGTTAAACGACTCTTCGCTCTGTTTTGAATCGGGAACCTGAGTACATTAGAAGCTATCCAGAGTGCAGTGATGTTGTTTCTACTAATAACTACAGCTCGTTACAGTCAGAAGACAAGCCCCGCCTACAAATGGCCGTGAATACTGTCTTGACACAGATGGATTTGCTTCCATATTTCAAATACGAGATGGTTTTATGTCCAATTTTCTCTATCGTAACTTTCAGTGAGACAGTAAACTAGCGATTTGCAAAGTTTCTATGTGGCATGAAAATGTTTCACTGGTGAAATTTCGGAAAAATAGCTGTCCCTGATGTGAGACGCACGGCTGAATTCAAATTGATGAAGTATCCCATAATGCCTCTTCTTTCCTTTATTACCTCTGTCAGGCCTTGAAGCTGCAGTTTATAAGGTTTGGAAGCGGTCTCTGGACTCAAATGTCCCCTGACAATCTAGGGTCATACTAGTTTGTTCTGCAGGTTATATGTGTAACTTTTTTGAAAGTGTATGTATACCTAGGGCCATGAATAGTCCAAGCTGGGCTGCGAATTCAAAGTGGATAGACAGGACTGGTGATTTGTTGTAATACGCTGTCCAGAGATGTCAAGTACTTTTCGGCCTTGGCAAAGATATACGCTCTGTTGAGTGCCCATCTCGTGTTTCTGTTTGGCCCTGCGAGAACCAGATGATCAAAATACTCTTGGGTGAACACAGAATAGATGTTACCTTATCTGTCTATCTTACAAAGATTGTTTTGCTTCACGTCTGTTTACCTTTCTTTCTCTTCCTCTCGTCCTTACTCTTTCCACGTATCCACGTCTTCCTCACCCCAAGTCTTAAAGTTCAGGTCTGTTTCTTATTTACCTTGCGATCCTAACTGAAGTCAACCACGGTTAATTGTAAACTGCTGACTCGCTCTTTTCGGTTAATCGCAACATATTTGGATAAGAGATTTAAAAGAAGACAATAGATAGCTCCACTTAATGGCATTCTTCATGTATTTGTAAGTTTATCGCATTCTTACATGTATGGAGTCGCGGTTTAATCAAAGTGGATTTTACTATGAACGTGCGTACATGCGTATTTTGTAGTAGTGATGGGACGATACCGGATTAAGTATCGCGACACTCAGGAGTAATGCTCTCAGTACAGTACCGAAAATATCGACTCTCATTGAGTTTGATACCTAGCGCAAGGTAGACATTCTGATCAGTGTGGATAACTTTCGATACTTTTGAAACAATGATACGTTTGATACTTTTGCAATTTAAGTCAGACAAACTGTCATCGATAGACCGTTCTTAATAAATCAACTACAGTGAAACTCATCTCCGGTTTAAGCAAATCTGTAGTGTGATTGCATCATCAAAGCTCATCTCGAAGAGAGAATGATGCCTCAGCCAGTAAAAGCCCTTGTTGCAGACCATATCAGCCAATCATATTCCTCTGACAAGAAAGAGTGGAGTCGGTGGAATTGGTGGCATGCAGTGCCTGGATGGTCGTGCATGCATAAAACTGGACTGAGAGTGGTCCATTACATCGATGGTATCGAAATGGTATCGACATTTAGAAACTCCGTAGCATGAGTTGGTACTGACATCAACAGTTGCTGAGTATTTAAAGTATCGATCCTCAAAAACAATACTGCCCGCTGCCAGTCCGTGTCTACCTGCCTGGCTGCCGGTGAAAGGAGAAGACGATTCTTGTGAGAGAAGACAATGACAGGAAGAGCCCGCGCCTCACCTCGGGCATTCAATTCTAGCTGTGGGTCAGGGCGGCGCACCCCGACCCGATCTCGGCAGGCCTGTCACGAATATTTACCTTAGATTTTTCCATTTAGCACTTGGAAGCTTTGGGTGATTCACGAGATCTGAGGGAAAACAAAGCGCGTGCATGCATCCCGTGGGGGAATCAGCCTCCCCACATCCCTCCCCACCCCCCTTTCCCTCCGCAACCGTGGGTCAAGAAAAGGCAATCATCGGCCCCTCTTAATCTTATTTTCTTAATATTTTTTTAAACAAGACTCTAAACAAACCCAGCCACACCAGACCCGATAAGCACCCTCTCTCACCCAAGAAAAATACTCGCCTGCTCACATCGATCTGGCATCAACACTTTTTCGCCTGGAGCACCGTGGCCGCGTGCTTACGGCATTGCACTCAAGATCAAAAGGTTGTGGGTTCAATTCCCCTTAGAGTCATGTTGAAAATACCTTAGGTAAGCACTTCATTCGGATTTTCTTCTACACTGTCATCTGTAAAATGGATAGAGCTAGAATTAAAAAAGCAAAACAAAAACCAACGTTGTTAAGATCATTGTGAATGACAACGACCCTGTGCGCTTCTCAAGGAGTTTATAAAGTCCTTGAGTGATCTGACCTGCCGAGGTAATAATGTGAAGTCGTGTGAGCAGAGCGGGGACTCGCCTGGATATGAGACTTATATACCTCATTAGCATTATTATTGTAGTTTTGATAAAAATCTTTACAATGTAGAAATCATTCCCAGTTATTAAGATATAATATATGCATCGTCATCTGAGCATTACAAGCAACAACTCCAACAATCATCACTGCCGCTTTCAACTTTGCCCTTTTGTCAGAAGAAAATGATTGGCTGATTTGGTCTGTCACGCTGGCTTTTATTAGCTGATGCATCTTTTATTTTGAAGGGTCGAGATTTGATGATGCAATCACACTAGTATTTACATTTACATTTTATTTAAATCGGAAGTGAGCTTTGCTGGAGTTGACTTTTTAAGAATGGGGTCTATTTCTCAGACTTTGGCACATAGTGCAACTCACTTTTGGCGCAAGGCTGGCAGTCTACAAGTCCTCATTTCACGGGGAATAATTTGTCAGCAATACATTCAAATTACTTCTCTTGGCAGACTCTTCACAAAGGGCTGTGCACGGTCTAGATTTTTACCTAAAATGCGCGAGCGCGCGTGCGACACAAGGGCTCAAATCTTTGAAGTGGGTTTTTCACGTCTTATCTGAGATTTAATTACTAGTTATCGCAGAGCAAGGCAGTTGCTATTTATTTAAGAGTTTTGATAAGGCCTTTTGTTATGTTTGCTGTGGGAACAGGGTGTGTGTATGTGTGTGGGTATGTGTGTGTGTGTGTGTGTGTGTGTGTGTGTGTGTGTGTGTGTGTGTGTGTGTGTGTGTGTGTGTGTGTGTGTGCGTGTGTGTGTGTGTGTATGTGTGGGAGAGAGAGAGAGGGAGAGAGAAAGAGATAGAGAGACAGACAGAAAGAGTGGATGTGTGTATGTGAGTGTTTTGGGGTAGAGTTGGGAGGGGAAAGGGGGAAGGGAAGGGAAGGGGGAGGGAGAGATGTTGCATGTGGCGTGCGTGTTTGTGATTGTGAAAGAAAAAGATTACGATAAATGGCATCACAGTAACTGGTAAAGGTACGATATAAAGACCACATACAGTCAACTCTGCTTAATCGCATTCCGCTCAATCGGTTCTATTGGCTAATCGCTACACATCTTAGAATATTTTCTAGTAAGGTCGAGAAGGAACACCTTGATCACACCTCCAGTTTAACGAAGGTTTAACAAGGTTTCTTGGAGAGAAAAAAAAAAACCAAGCCCAAACCACAAAGTGGTAGATGGGCATACATTATCACAAATATGAGTACAGATAGCACATCTGAAATTCATCACTCAATAAAGCAAAATATCATTCAACCAGTCAACAGATCAGTCCATCAATCATTCATTCCATTTATTAATCAGTTATTCAGTTCAATCTATTTATCATTAAAATTTAAAATCCACAATACAGGCACACATATGAAATAATTAATAACAAATTATATTTATGTTTTGTCTATGGCGATCTGCAACATTTTCACTGCCTCAGTTATTTTCTTAATTAGCCTTGACACTTGTTTCAGCAAATTTTCATCTGCAGTTCTAAATAATTCCAAACATCTTGGCACGCTTAATCATAGCTGTTTAAATGTTCCACTGGAGACGCGATCAAGCATAGTGGACTTTATCGAAGCTACCATGTTGTATAATGATTTTTTTTTCTTCAGGTATAAATCGGCTGCGTTGTCGTAAAAGGTCGTATTTTACAAATAAGCTAAATTGCAAGGTTTGGTATCATTTTGTTTAGAATTTTAGACCAAGTTCTAGTGACATTCTGGGATTTTTGTGTAGGAAACTATTTGAAGAACTATGAACAACAAATTTATTAGGAGATATGTCTCTTTATACCCCCCCCCCCCNCCCACTCCCCCCGCCTACAAAAACAAAAAAAAAGATGCGTGCCATCTCAGAATAACAAAAGATCCACTGAAACACTTATAAGTGACGTCACTGACAGACCCTCTATGTCTCAGAGTGAGACACTTTGTTTTTTCCAGCGTCTCTATGACAGTTTCATATGAGCTGAGTTTATTGTAGGCGTACATGCGAATATTTAACATAAATATACATTTGAATGATACTGACAAATTATCCATCTGCACCTCATTTCGTACTGTTTTCAATCTTTCCATAACTACATGTCGTATCGTCCGCCTTTACAACTCGACTGTCATCCATTTCCATTCTCACACAGCTACCAAACGATAACTGTGCGCGTTGACTGCGTGTTGCTACGTGCTAATCACTGCGTTTTGAGAGTATACAAATTCTGGCGATAATGACGTCTTGCGACATCCGGGAAATAGCTATTAGTGCTTCTGCAGATTTTTTTTTTTTTAATTCTGTGATGAAAATCCTCTTTTCTCGGGACCTTTTTTGTTGAGGGATGTGACGTCATTTGCCAACATGCTAGTAAGCTGTAGCAGGAAGAAGGGGCAGGAGACAGATTCTATAAACACCCACTCGTGAGAACAATCAACTGAATAACCAAACAAAATTCAGTAGTAAACAGTGTTCTTAGAAACACTATAAATTAATGGGAACGAAATTTTTGTTCAAAATTTTTTTCCGGTTTGGAAAGGCTGTTGGCAGGGTGGGGGTTGGGAGGGGGGGGGGCAAGAGGAAGAAATATGTAATCGCAGCCCCCAGTGCCCTCATTCCGTCCCACCCCCTTCCCTTCCTGTCTTTCACGATGTACCCTTTATTTTAATTAAGCGTTTCAGTCCGCATCTGGCTTGTTCTTGTAAACACAATTCATTGACGTGATGCAACAGTACTATAACCTTGTTGGTTCTATGCAATCGACGGTTGCGCCAAAGTGGCGCATTGTTCAAAGCCTCTAGTGGCTTAATTTGTGGTTTTGTTTACTTAATGGGAGTTGTATAAACTTTGGGGGTGGGTGGGGGGCGGGGAGGGGTAAGGGAGGGCACGTGAGCAACTGAGCATTAGCTGGAGTCTCATGCAGAGTATTTCAGGGAACTCTTTCTCAATCTCCCTTACATGTACATGGGCACGCGCGCGTGGGCACAAACACACACACACAAACGTGCGCACACACACACACACACACACACAGACACACACACACACGCGCGCGCGCACCTATACACACACATACACACACACCCACGCGCACGCATACACACACACACATACACACACACGCCCACGCGGACGCACACATACACATATATATACAAACACGCCCTCACAGAGACGCACACAATTATGCATACACATGCACGTTAGCACACGTACACACACACACACACACACACACACACACACATACACACACACACACACATACACACAAATACGTACACACACACACACACACACACACACACACACACACACACACACACACACACATACACAGAGTTTATAAATGGATAGATGGTCTGATAATCTGACATAATTCATAGACACACAGACCTACTGATCTCCTTGAAACTAGATTGACACTGTATCAAAATATAACTTTTACCCCTAAAATTTATTGGAAGATTCACCCCTCAGTAAGCAATATGTCACGTGAGAGTTAAGTTATCTGTTCTTATTGCCATTGTTGACAAGGACTGGCTGTTTTCAAACAGAAGTAATTTTACCTGGTTATTTCCCTTTATTTGCTGAACGTCATGGGAACGCTACCATAATTCAGTAATCTGTAGCTTGTGTGGTCTGTCGAGTGCATATACTCTAAACTGGATACGAATAGATTACTGTCAGGCTCGTCACTCGTATGTACAACAGTTAAAAAACAAAAAAAGTAAAAAAAAAACAACTTTGCCTAGCCTAGATCTTACTTCCAGCGACAAAATGGCTTAAAGTGTTGGGTTTTTTTTTTTGGGTGAGGGGGAGGGGGGAGGNTACGAATAGATTACTGTCAGGCTCGTCACTCGTATGTACAACAGTTAAAAAACAAAAAAAGTAAAAAAAAAAAACTTTGCCTAGCCTAGATCTTACTTCCAGCGACAAAATGACTTAAAGTGTTGGGTTTTTTTTTGGGGTGAAGGGGAGGGGGGAGGGGGGCATATTCTTGATTTACATGTCAATACTCATTTCTCAATAAAAATGTTTTTGGAGACTGCGAATAACCTCGCTATGATAAAAGAACTTAGGAAAAAAAATGTTACGGCAAGTAGTGATATCTTCAAACACAGCAGTCAATATTTTCTCAAAAATAGATTTGGCAAAGACAAGTCCTTTTGTCATGAACTCATGATACATCACAGACTGTGTAGAAAAAGTGACACATATATGAACAAACACTGGAGATTATTATGCGTCTTGTTATGATTTTGTAACATGAATCTGAAGTTTGGGGTTTACACCCAGATACAAATGTCACACAAACAAGGTCTATTTCAGCCTCACTGTTTGCTAGAACTTCAGAATCGAGGACTGCCAGAACCGAGTTCCGCCATGTTGTTTCTTACGATCGTTGATTTTTATTAACCCCATGGGAATGTTGGCTTGCAATGCCATACAATGTTATACATCTCATTCATAATACAAATATACAGAACAATACACATCATAATAATGTGTAAATATATATATTACAAATGAAATACATAACAATGTCATTGTTGGTTTCCCCCTCCCCTCCTCCCCCCAAAGCTCTAAAGTCAGGTACTCGTTTACATCTGAATCCAGTGGGGAAAGGCGAATGAGATTTCTTTGCCAAGGATACTACAACGTAACCGCCTGACCCAAGAGTAAACACACAAACAGAAGATTCGATTTTCATTTGACAGTCTTCATTTTCTGAGTACGACCCACAAACCGCACTGCTACGCTGCATCTCAAAACTCAAAACTATCTTAATGTTATGGCCATTTTCCAGGAAAAATACAATCTGATTATGGTTTCGATATCCTGGAGAAGGAAGATGTGCTCTGGGCGGTGATGTATAGAAACCACACTGCATGAGTGGTTTTTTTTTTTGCCATTTCCAATAGAAGCTCATCAGCTTGTGTGTATGAATGTGTGTGTATGTGCGTGTGTGCGTGTGTGTGTGTGTGTGTGTGTGTGTGTGTGTGTGTGTGTGTGTGTGTGTGTGTGTGTGTGTGTGTGTGTGTGTCTGTGTGTGTGTTTATGTGTGTGGGTGTGTGTGTTTGTTTATCAGTTTACGATCATTTCCTGTTACGATAGTTTACAAGCAAGAGTTGTCGAACTTTGGTCTGGGTTATTGTAAGACACAGTGTCGTATCTGTTACATTCGTGTTGATCGCGGTTCGAACTGCAGTAATCTTAAACTACAACGTATTGTAACATCTTATGAAATAGTTTTGAATGGGTTTCAAAAATTCATAGGTACTTATTAATATCATCTCGCTATTTTCTGCTACAGTTAAGCCGTTTCCACACAAAATAATGTCTTTATATGTGTTTTAGTTCAAAATTCTCGTATCGTCACTAACGATAGTTTGGTTTTCTACTTTTGATGAGCTGAATTCAATTATAAGCCTGTAGTAATTTAAACAGAAACAGATATATAAACAGTATGAACTTTTTTTTGATCATTTACACAGAGACGGAGAGAGAAACTGGGAGAATGAAGAGCAGGAAGCGAAAGATAGGGACAGAGAGACAGAGACATAGAGAGAGCAAAGGAGTGAGAGAAGTCAGCAAGTACGAAGATGAACAGAGAGAGAAAAGGAGAGAGACAGGGTCGGAGACAGAGAGAGACGGAGTAAGAGAAGCGAGGAAGTGCAAAGATGAAGAGAGAGAAAGAGAGAGAGAGAGAGAGAAGGAGAGAGGGGGAGAAATGAGAAAAGAAATAGAAAGCGACAGGAGTAGACCTTGTAATGACAGCTGTAGGCTGCACTGATTCACGCAGTCAGACAGGACAAGACATGTTAGATAACATATTCCAGGTGGGAAGGTATAATGTTGGGAATTTATCAGGAAAATGAAGGTCAGATCTACGCACGAAAACAGAGGAAAACAGAAACAACAGTGAGTCCTCATTGTTGGGTGGAAATGGTGCGCGCTAGAGTAAGGGGGGTGGAGAAAGGGGGGACTCAGAGGAGATGAGTGTGTGTATATGTGTGTGTGTGTGTGTGTGTGTGTGTAAGTATGTGTGTGTGTGTGTGTGTGTGTGTGTGTCAGAGAGAGAGAGAGAGAGAGAGA
>JAWQUT010000178.1:257257-274876 GCA_033807755.1 Ellobium chinense | reverse complement strand
AGAGAGAGAGAGAGAGAGAGAGAGAGAGAGAGAGAGAGAGACAGACAGACAGACAGACACACAGAGAGACAGACACACAGACAGACAGACACACAGACAGACAGACACAGACAGACAGATAGACAGACAGAGAGAAGGAGACATACAGAGAGAGGAAGAATAGAATATGATTTGAGTGTGAGGAACATTGTTGTTGTTTGCTCATTTACAACAGATTGTTGTCTGAGCTGAATAAACATATTGTTATTGTCATTGTTATTGTTATTGTATAACATTCACATTTTGTTTCCCACCTAATGATTACTGCCTCCAAAAAAACAGTCACATGAAATTGGCTAAAACTTGTAACATTACAGAAGACTGATTTTAATCACAGAGTTTCTGCACGACTGGGTCATTAGAGTCACTCCCTGATTTCGATAATCTGTGCTCAATATTAAGCACCACTCCACATCTGTGCACGCACGCATTATGGTTTTTGTTGGGGGATCTCTCGCCCACGCTATGCACTATGAGTAAGTGTTTTCATACTTTGACAGACATCGTTATGATCAACAGCAGAAACGATTAGTGGATGTTTGCGTGAGCCAAATATCTAAGTACTATATGACAGAAAGGGGGAGTAAAATAAAGTCGAAATGACCTCCTAGATTACATCGGAAGTGGATAATCTGCAGTGTTTCTTTGGAATAAAGTAGAGAAGAAAACAAAATCGTGAGAGGGCCAAGATGAAATTGAAGAGTGAGGAAAACTGGGCGGAACAACAAATAGAAAGTATCATTAAGTACGCAAACAAGCCTAAAATTGTCCATTCTTCTAACGAGGTTACCATGATTAAGCAACGAATGTTTAACAGTAGTTTGAGGTGACAGGGCAGTAGCCTATTGGTTCTGAAAAAAAAAAATGCGGGCGGAGAATAATAGCGTTTTAGATACGACCACCAATCGATACGCACCCAAAATGAACACTCTGAAAGCAGTTTCAAAGCAAATGAAATTCAGCAAACAGCTAAAATTATATGGTTCGTAGTAGCAGTGACAAGAATTTACTTTGCGTGCCACACATTTTCAAAATCCTAATCGTTGCGGGAGATATTTTATAATTGATGTGGAGAGCCTCAGGAAACTAAACGTTAACAATATTTTTTTGTTTAGTGCAGGGGTCACATGAGTGGTGGGCGTTTTCATCTCGACACTTGCAAATTTTCAGTTCGGTATCGGATTCATCGGAAGTAACAAAAGTATCGAAGGATGGAAAGTATCAGAAGTACTGAAGCACAGGGAGTATCGTATATCGTATATCAAAGGATTTAAAACTAAGTTCAATTCTCTTCCGATCCTTATTACCAAACTAGCTCTCTGTCTTCTCACTGCAAAAAGTATTGGTAAAGAAAGTATTGAAAGTGTTGAAAGTATTGCAGGTATCAGAATTTTCGTAAGCATCGGAAATAGCTAAAGTATTGAGAGGTTCACTTGGCACTACGTCTTAGAATCGAACATAATCGTACTTTCGATACTAAAAGCTTGAAGACTTGGATATTGCGATACTTTGAAAGTTATTTATCGGCCTACCACCAAGTCACACAGAGCAGAAAAAAACATTTGATTTTTTCTGTCTTCTCCATTCACAAACCTGACTCTATTATTGCAGTTCTGCCTGTTGTTTTTTTTTGACAGCAATTGTCAACTTTCACTTCACGGTGAGAATGGAAACACTGATCTTTATAAAAGTGTTATGAATCATCCAGAAATATCCATTTCATCTTGTTATGAATCTTTTAAGAACATGGATTTTTTTCTTGTCACCAATAGCATTTTGTCGAGTTTTCAATCAGCAGGCCAGTCCTTTATAGCTGATTCTTTATTTAAGAACGAACAAACGAACGAACGAACAAACAAACAAACAAACAAACAAAACAAACAAACACACACACACACCGCACGCGCACGCACGCACGCACGCATGCACACGCGCACACACGCACACACGCACGCACGCACACACACACACACACACACATATACATACATACATACATACATACATACATACATACATACATACATACATACATACATACATTCTCTCTCTCTCTCTCTCTCTCTCTCTCTCTCTCTCTCTCTCTCTGTGGAGTGCATATACTGATTGGACAGCGAAGAAACGCTTTATGGAGTATTCTGGCTGGGTTTTATTTTTAACTGACACAAACATGTTTCGAGTATTCATCCCTTTCGAACAATCTAATGAGGTATTTTCAGACGGGTCAGTTACACCACGTGATCTAGGGATTGCTAGGCTATTTTGGTAAGTGACGAGTAATCATACATAAGCAGAGCATGTAAACAAACCAACGTGTGAGCAAGATTTCCTAGGTCACGTGATGGAAGTGAAAATACCTAATTGACTGAACTGAGTTTACATGAAATTCATTCATGCAGGCAACTCGTTTCTCGAGTTCAGTTGATTACCATTGATGATGACTTAAAATCTGAGAGAGATTCAACCTTCACATGAGGTAGACTAGTCCTTTGTACTGTACAGTTGCTTCTACCAACTTGATATGAAGAAGGAATATCTTAGGGTGTTTTTCTTTTGGGAAAAAATGGGAGGGGAGGGAATAATTGTTAGAAGCTTGTTGATTGGCCGAGTCACATTACATACGGAAATCTTTCTATCTGACTGTGTAGCAAAATATTGTTTACGGAATATTCTGGCCGTATAGCCAACATACTCGTACATTAAAAAATAAAATAAATTACCGACCAGAAAATAAAACAAAACTGCCTAAATTTGTTCCTTTGTACCAGCATCTCTAAGTGCATTTGAAAATGCAATAATAATTATATTCACATTCATGAGAGAGGCGGGAATAGCATTTGATAAATTGTTAGCATTTTCCTGTAGAGGGTCGGACACTGTCTTTTCATAGAGTGAACCATCTTCAGTTGTTATGTATGCATGGTCGTCCAGGCAGCGCAAACCACAACTCCAGGTAATCATTACTTCTCTTTTCACTTTTCTATTGTCAGAAGAATATGATTGGCTGATATGATCTGTTATGTTGGCTTTCATCGGCTGATGCATCTTTTATTGTATGAAGCAAGCACACGATTATTTCGCTTAAACCGGAAGTGTGCTTCACTGGAGTTCCTAACTAAGAAATGTCTACCGGACACATTTCTTCAAGTTAACAGCAGGCTACTTCAGGGACTAGTTAACCAACCGTGAAGTTCTATAAATTAGAGCGATCTAGTCTATCAGTGATCAGTAAAATTTAATGCTCACTGAATTATTCTCTCTTATTCACGCACACAAGATGTGAGCACTTCTCTCTGGCATTCATGAATTGACGGTTCCTGCAAGGCATTAACCTTTCTAAATATTGAAAGAGTCTGATGATCGATTTCCTGGAAACGATTCTAACAGAGTCGAGATTTTCTTGGAAACTATTTTTATCAGCGTCTAGACTCTTCCCGTAAAATGTCAAAGTATGGTTTCCACGAAGTGTTTTTTTTTATTTTATTTATGGGGAGCCCGTCTCGTAAACAATAGCTCTCTAGCCTCAGCTTTTGATGACAATGCATATAATTCAATAACAAACTCCACAAGCTTAAACAGCGTGTGTTTTTTAAAATCTCTTGGATGTTATATTGTGATGGTTACACTTGGTATTTGAACACAGCTGTCCTACATGTGTCACCATTAGAAGCAAATATCTTTAGAGTTCTAAAAATTCTTTTCATTTCTTTTCGGGAAAAATGGCCACGGAAAGGGGGAGGGAATGGGAGGGTGTCACAGTAGCTGTGCGGCTTGTGGATCGTTCGCATAATCAAAGATTGTTATGTCTGAAGTTTATGGGTTCGAGTCTTGGGTCGGATGATTTACATAGTATTGCACTTGGGAAAGACACTTGGACACTTGACTCCAGTTCTCCACCTGAGTCAGGTTTTAGTGAGTAACTGACTTAGAGTTGCGAGAAACTTTTGCGTTTTAGCGGCGACTAGCAATGGCTATCTCAAAAAAAAAACAAACTCATTTGTAATATGTTATATCATTAGGTAAGAAATGTTGTTGTAGGTGTCTGAATAATTATGTTCCCATGAAATATACAGTGTAATAATTCATTTATAGAATTGTAAAGAAAATGATATACTTTTCATTCCTAGGGCAGAAAATATTGTTGATAGGTGAATACCTTCGTTTCATACCACATCCACATTGAGTGATAAGGTTGCAATCCTGATGCAGAATCCAGTTAATACGTGTCGTCTAATCATTATCGCAGAGCTTTTCTGACTTTATCGGAGAACTATTTTCCATAATTTCCATAAATCCATCTCGTCGCCTCGATTCAAAAACCTTGGAATTAACAATTTTCAAACTTTGCAGGAGAGGATATGTAAAAAAAAAAATTTTACTTCTCAACGCATGGTCACACATGTACAAAACTCAGCGTTTGTGCAATCGCGAAATTTTAAGATTTCAGCGCAGCCTTAAGATTTGAAGACAATAAACACCTGTAAAAACAACCCCAAAAAAATCACTAAAAAAAAAAATTATTTTAAAAAATGCAGTTAGAGCGTTACTGTAACTTGGCGACGATGTTTTATATTTAGGGGCTAAAGAGAAAATGTATGGGGAATTGTTCAGAACGTAGACGTGGAACATTTTTGTTTCAACTGAGGAATTCTTGTCAAAGTTGAGGGAACGAGATATGTACATGTGCATGTCACAAAATAGGTCACAAGGAATACTATGTATGTCCACAATTTACATTCCCCAGTTAGGTCACACAGTAGTGCGCACCACGGAGAAGTTGACATGTTTTTACAAGCGTAACGTTCAACGTAGCGGCAGCCCTAAATGTTGTTTCACAACGCCTAATTACCCTCACTAAGCAGTTGCAAACATTGTTTGAAAGCTTGCATGTCAACGATGGGAACTCTCAACATCATAAGAATTACATTAACTCTTCATGTTGAACGCTACTAAGGGGGCATTCAGCAGCGATGCACAAGTGCATTTCTTACGATGGCAAAAGATCCCATCGTTAATACGCAAGCTCTTCATTTCGAAAATTTCTGACAAGTTTGCGTCATAGTTCTACTCTGCTTTTGAGATTCCTCTACGTTGACGTTCGAAGAAAGTTGTCAATGTCGAATACCCTTGTTTGTCACAATAGAATAGGACTGATTATTTCTGGATGAACAAACTTCTTGAGGTGAATTTCCACAACTGAACTGTGTGATTCTACTTATCTTTGTGGTGTGCAATTTCCTCGGAATTTATCCCAGACAGTTGTTTTAGTTTCAGTTTAAGAATAAAGAAACATTCTTCCATGTCTTTTCACTGTGATCTTGATTTAACCCCGTTCCCTTACCCCGACCCGCCACTTCTGATCTTTCAAGTTTACCAAGAAAAATAGTGGACAAGACATGCATTTTTGAAGACCTTAATGCAAAAGGTATATCAGAGATTCTACCAAGAAAAATTGTGGACAAGACATGCATTTTTGAAGACCTTGATGCAAAAGGTATATCATAGATTCTACCTTGATGCAAAAGGTATATCATAGATTCTACCAAGAAAAATAGTGGACAAGACATGCTTTTTTGAAGACCGTAATGCAAACGGTATATCATAGATTCCTTTGAACTAAAAATGGACTTTGCAATTACTTCACTTGCTCTCTCTTCCTGGAAAGAGATCTCTAGGGAAACAGCGCACAGATGCAGGACAATTCCATCAACAACTGAGCAGGTCAAGTTGTCCTCATATCTTATCTTAGCTCCCCCTCGGTCCGCAGACAGCTGAGTCATGGCAATGCCGATTAGGTATCGATGCTGTGATTACACTATCTATTCAGTTTTAGATCTCCAGCTAACAACTCCCACCCGTCAATTTAAGCAAATATTCACCTTAGTTCCAGACCTGTTTTAGTTGACATGTATCGATCCGTTCTAGCTGCTGGCATCTGTACGACACTCTGACACGCACCCCGCTATTAACGTTTGTGGGCCCTTCCCCACCATTTTAATCAGTAGTCGAGCTGTTGCCATCTTTCGATACCCGATGATTGGCATATTTGTCCATTTCAGCCTAACACTCGATCTCGCTTTATTCGATCAGCTTTCAAACTCTCTTGCATTGCATCTGCCCTTCCCCTTTCCCTCCCCTCCCCCCAACCACGATATATCCGCTGGGCATTTGATGTTGCTATGACGCTGTTTCCATGCTGTGGACAAAAAGACTCTTTTAAAGAGACCAGTGCAATCTTGTCATTAAGCCACCACGTGAAGTTTAATCCTGGCTTCAAACCGATCGACTGTGACATGCAATTTGTCCAGAGAAAAGTCAGAGAAAAAGCTGATAAAATTTCCATTGGCAAGGGTTATTTCTTTTATCATGTTTTGGGCTTCTATAAGCGTGCTTGTGAACGAGATAATGCGCTGAATTGAGATTAAGACAGGTATATCAGCTTGTGCGCATGCGAAATGAGGTTATTGCGACAGTTTAAAACTTTTGAAAACGTAAACTCTCCATTAACGTCAAATGTATGTTCAGATTAAGTAAACAGAATAGAGCATATAATCTTGTAAGCGAGGTAGAAATAAGTGACGGTAAAAAAAAAAATTGTCATTCTACCGCATAGATCTAGCCATGCTACTGAGAGATCTCGTGATGGAAAACCCTCGGGTGAAAACCTGGAGGGCGTCTATTCTGTCACATTATGTATTCCATACAATGATTCATTGCTAATCTACTAGCACTTCAAAACATCGACTGGCTTGCATTATCTATATTAATAAAACGCTTCAGCCAAATTTGTGTCACAGATTTCTTGAGAACTACGTAACGTAAAAACATGCGGTTTTCACCTAAATTCGTAGAAAAATACACGAAATGTAACTATACACATCAGTCCTCTTTATTTTATTTACCCTTTTTAAAAAAAAAGAATGTGTATAGCAACGAAATACAATCTCCGATAGATCTTTTCAATCCGCCCGATTCGCCAATTGTCCAACTTTTTTCACGGAGTCTAATGCGTTCGTCTATGATGCCTTTCGGTGCGCTAGGTATTCTTCCACCGCTGGTGCGTTGCCTGCCTGCCTATTTGTAAAATGGGGTGTTAGTCTTGTTTTCTATAACACAGCAAAGTTTCTGAGAGGTGCATTTTTTCTTGATGCACGTGTTCAAAATCATAACATGGGTTTGAAGAGGTCGTAGTTTATAATTTCCTTACAGTGTACTTGTATAAGGTCAGTGTGCCACTGGCAATGACAGAGTCATTCTGTGCCACTGGCAATGACAGAGTCATTCTGCGCCTACTGTGCATGTCTGCTGTGCATCAGTCACCTTCTGGTCACTCTTGAAGTCATTAACTTTCTGGTTAAAGAGCTTCGAGGGAGAAACTATTGTCTCACTTTTTTTTTCGTTCTGATGAGGTGTAAGATGTATACCTGGCTGGAAGCTAAAATCGAGACTGGATCTGAGCGCTGCACCGCTGCGACTAGCAATGGCTGTAAAGGATTACTATGATATGATATAATTGTATGCATGGTACTAAGTGTTGCATGTATGTGTATGATTATGAATTAAAGGTACTGCCTAACACTGTTTGACATTGTACAGTATACTATCTACTGGTGGTGTAACATAAAACATTGTTTAATTTTATGTGCTCTTATTAGGTAAAAAAATGTTTTGAGCTGGTATTACTACTTTGGACCTTGATTTGTTGCTTGAATAACAGTTTTACACTATCCATCCACATAGTTTATCTAGAAATACTTATCATTCACCTATTAAACTAATATTTTCTTGAACAGAAATTAAACTTCTTTCAATCTCCGAAACCAGTGAAAGTTCCGTATAAGAAAGCCTAGAGCTTGATCTCTCACGTTCTTGCCTAGCGACATAAGCCTCATTTTGACTGGCTACAAGGCATGACGGTATTTTTTTCATTTTCTTGTTTATTATTATTTTTTTTCATGTATTTATCTGGTATTTTGCTTGCCTGAGTGAGTCAGATTGTTGATGTTGGAGAGAAGGTAGGTCCCCAGCAGAGACAAGCCGGCGTCCACAGGTTGTAGTCAAGCTCTGCTGGGCTTTGCTTTGGGAGTCAGCGGGATCAATCCGGGACCAGGCGACAGCTGTCATGACACTTCTTCTACGGTATGTCTTACAGTCAGTCGAAATGAGACTTAAGTCGCTTTTTTCTTTACTGCATCAAGCTGTTGATATGATATGAACGTTTAAATTGTGTACTTTCATAGGTAAGAAATGTTTTGACCTAGTTTTGTTCTGGCTCAAGATACACAATGAATGGTTGTTTAAAGTGATAGCGGTTTACTCCAATCCCCACTATATCAAGTTATTACTATGATATCACAGTTTAAAGTGTGTACGTTCACTGGGTTGAAAATGTTTTTACCTAGCAGGATTTCGGCCCAAGATATAGTGGTTTAAAGTGGTAGAGGTTTACCCCTATGCGGTGGACAAAATCCTGAGAAAATCGCGATTGAAGGACAATTTTTTTTCCACTACAAAAGCCATATAATCTGCTTGCAAAGGCTAACATTTATCTACAGTTACTGGGGATTCAAATATAATTCCAATAGCTTTGTGTAGAGAAATGATTTTATTCTCGATTTCTGCTGCTGCTGCTGCTACTGCAACAACAACAACAACAACAACAACAGCAGCAGCAGCAGCAGCAGCAACAACAACAACAACAACAACACCAACACCACCACCAACAGCAGCAGCAACAACAACAACAACAACAACAACAACAAAAACCTCAAAGCAACAAAAAACCTAATTTCAGATGGTCTCAATCTCCTTCAGAACCTTTGGCCCGTATACATAGTCCATACGTTAGTTCACGTGCTGCGTTAACTATAGTAAGCACTACTAATGTTTTGGAAGCTTCCTGTGGTTACCGCAGTGCGTTAGCTAACGTAAAGATTATACCTACGGCCACTGATATGTCTAGTCTAGCGACACAAGTCTCATTTTGACTGACTTGAAGACATTATGACTGTATGTATATGTATTTGTGTGAGTGTATGAGGGTGCGTGAATATGTGTGAGTGTATGTGCCTACGTGCGTGTATGTGAGTATATGTATGTTTAAGCTTGTATGTGCGTGTGTGTACATGTACATGCGTGCATTTGTATGAGCAGCAGCATGGTGTGTATGTTTACGTATGAATCGAGTGCAGAATGGATCTGTTTATGTACAGCAGATTCTTAAACATGACGGTCATTCTGAGTGAGTAAGTTTAAACCTGCATGATTCATTGACAGCGGTAACCACAATTCTTGAGCAAAACAAGATCAGTAATATGATTAGAGTAAATCAACCGTGCTAACCGTGTGGCCAGCTTAAGCGGGGGTCGTGCTATCGGGGTTATGTTATATTTGGATGGCTTAATGAATATATATAAAGATAGGTATGCATGCCACTCTCGGCTCTGTTGAGAGCTGGTACCGTGCTGTTGCTATTTACTTACTCATTTATATTGATGACAATGTTGTTGTGCTGTTGATGGTGGTGGTGATAATGGCGGTGTAAGCGATAACCACAGCGAAAGAGTGGTGAAGAGTTGACCTCTTGTCTCCAAAGTTCATGAAATTTTTGGCAGTGATCGTCTGCGACAAAAGTTCGTGGGCGCGATGGGGAACGTCGTATGGTGTAGAGTAGACACATAATAATATAATATAGGTAAATGGTACACGTTTCTCCAACCGATCCCTTGGTGGGTGGAGTACGCGTTTGTTTGCTTTGGAGTATCACTTCCTGGGTTCCAACAAAGTTATCCTGACTCAGCGCAAGAAATAAAATGTCGATATTATAATGAAGTTTATATGTCATATATCTACATGCCGGCTGGCCAAATCGCCCAGTTACTATGTCAACTCCCCAATGGCATACGGTGCTGCTGCCAGTTAAGGGCGTCGACGCTCTGACATTCTGACAACTCAGAGCTTGCGCATTTAAGATGAGATTTTCTACCATCGTAAGAATTACATCAGAGCATCAGTGCTGTTTGCACCTTTACTAGCGTTCAACATGCAGAGTTAATGTAATTCTTACGATGATAGGAGATACCATCGTAATGAACACGTTCTCACATAGCCCATAGCCTGAAATTCATTTTACGGAGAGATGAAGTTAGGAATATGTGTATAAAGTATTGTCCCCAGACGCAGTTACAATATAGTAATACAGTATAAGCATTTTGGGAGTGAACCCAATAGGCTTTTTTACTCCATGGACAAACCCATAGGTGCTCAGCCTTCTAACTGTGGCAAAGATCCAGTGAAGAGGTCGCTGGCGCCTTTTTGTGTTTTCTTCTTTGGGCCCTATGAATGAAATGTCTTATTCTACACCATCTTCTGTGATTTCGGAATTATTTCCCATGGAAGTTAAAGAACTTCCACTGCCCTATCCTTTAGCGGAGAAACAAAGGTGGTTAACGCTCAATATTATTTTTTTTCACAAATCTCTTTCAAAGACGGTAACCACTCCGTCTGACTTGGTCCCCAATTTTCTCACATGGGTGGTTTTGACCACGTGCTAACAGACAGGTCTAACACATTTTATTTTTGTATTTATAAAGCTCAAATTGTAGCCGAAACATTCAAATTAGATACCTTATCTAGATCACAGATCTTTTTACATATTTCTACACCCTGACATTGGCTGGCAGTGTCCCAGAAAGGGAGATTTCATATATATTAGCGGATAAAAGGATTCTACAGTGATCTGGCCTAGTAATAGGTGCCAGAAACCAAGAGTTCTGGTACTTGTTCTTCTCGTGTCGATGTGACTGACCGCTGTCCTGTGTTTTGCCCTGGCTCTGACTCTGTGATCTGAACGTACTACTGATCTTATAATGGGAAGTACTACGTTTAGTACAACAGACCCTAAAACTAGTGAAAACTATGGAGCAGTTCTTACCCCTGTTCATAGACACAATCTGTTTCGGAAATCTTCGCAGATATCGCTATCTTAGACTTCTTCTTAGATTAGAAATCTTGGAGTCCAGTGATTTGTTGCAAGAAATTAAATCCGATTACATCGCCGCATCTTAAGGGCCAACGCCGCCTTATAGTTGTTTCTACGCTTGATTGGTTATCGTCGTCTCTTATTATGTTGAGCGTAGACACACCCTTCGTTCCTCCCCTCCTTGTGGGATTTTACATATTCAAGTTCAGATTTGTTACAAGGTCATAGGCAACACCCATCATTTCATAATATCATATTTGCATTAGGGAAAAAAAACAACAAAAAACAGCAGAGCTCACATCTTCCACACTCTTTTGATGGCTGAGGGATGTTTTATTTAACCTGGGAAGTGACACAGTGTTACCAAGTGACAATTTGTATTTGTTACAACATCAACACATTGTCATTAATATCAGAATTCTTACATGCTAATCTATGTACACATGGTACACGTGTTTTTCTAATTCATAACCCTGCCTGCCCGTGTTCTATCATGTAACTCTCTACTTCGTTTTGGGGAATTACCTACGCATACACACTCTTCGCATATTTTCGCAAATTTCACTTGATCGCAACATATTTTTCAGATAACAGAACATTGTATTCTCAATATAAAAGTCAAAAGATAATCCCAGCTCCTTTCGGTTGCAATTTTCTCATGATCTCAAGGAGTTGGGATTACACACAGTCAACTGTAGACGATCTAACCACAACCAAGGACCAGAGATTCAGTGTGCGCGTTACTGACCAGCTTACCTCACGACCATCATGAGACCATACATTCTGACAGCTCGAGAAGTCTCATGCTCGTAAATTACAAAAATAACTGTTTCGCTGACCCCTGTCAGGAGCTGTCACTCTTGTCTGTTACAGGACTTTTTTCCCTTTAGTTTACGATCTGTTGTCTGTCTTAGCCCAAGACTTCTGATTACGGCCCCTTAGTCATGTTCGTGTCATCGTTTAATCTCCCTTTTGCTTGTCCAGACTGCCCGGCGAGCACAAAGGAACATGATGACGTAGGTGTCTTACTTTTAAAGAGTAGCTCTAATGCAGACACAAATGTAAGTAGACAATGCATGATATCTTAGGCCCGAATGTTTTGTTTTCAGCTAGGTTTTAGCGTCCCTTTTCAGCACAGTTTGATTACATCAGAAACGAGACATACACCTCCGTTGAACAGCTAATAGGAGGATGCTTTTTAAACATCGCCAGAAAATATCCAAAGGAAGCCCCGCAGCTAATAAGATTCGAACCCATAATCTTTCGCATTTAAAGACAAGCTCTCCATCTTTTGGCGATCGTGTGGGCAGTTTTATGAGGCCCTGTTGGTGTGCTTAAGCGTGTCAGTGCTATATTATGTACTGTGTATCATGTACTGGATCTACGATTCTATCTACGAAGTATCCAAAACTGTCCACCCTATTCCCTAGCTGCCCCTTTTGTCCCGTTTCTCCAATAAATTATCATAATGTGTGTTAATATTGAGCGCACCATACTTATTAATAGCATTAACAATCGTTTATTTAGCTCTAGTAGGTAACCACATCACAGCAATGCATAATCAAATACGTCAAAAAGAGGAAAAGTCCAGAGTACATAATACATCCTCAAAATCACGACTTCATTGAATAGTACTCACTAAATCAGGTCACTTGCCCCTCCCCGAGAGTTACGGATATGTCTGTTGAGCCCAATAAATTCAAGGATACCATGTTCACTAAAATATTGTTCACGAGCAGAAATACTTTTAACGAACATCTCCTTTACTGCTCACACTATCGTCCGTGTAGATGTATCATGAGGGCTTTCACAAAATAGAGGCATGGAGGAAAAAAATGGATCGCCTACAAGCGTTCGTTGACAAGAAGAGACTAAATTCATCAGAAAAATGTTTTCGGCATTTTAAATTTGTAGAGCGACGTGAATGATATCCATGTAATGTTTCCGGATGTGGACAGCTTTGTTCATCTAGTCTAGGTGATACAGGTAATACACCAGTTGATACATTACCATAACTGAGGCAGCATCTTTTCAGTTTAGCGTGCAATTTTCCATGTCAAATCCTGGTTCAAGGCAAAGTGATTTAAAATCCCGTTTTCTCCTGTTTTCGTTTTTGATAGTTTGCATTGAACACACCTTGGTAACAACTATGCTGCAGCCTTCTCTGAATTTTACATGAAGCTTTACATGTCAAAGTGCCAAAAGCTGCATATTTGTGGTAATGCATTACAGTAGGCACGTGACCATGTGGATGCGTTGCCTGCACCCCATTAAAATAATGTCATCAGAATCAGTCTAAAATCCCGAACAAAATGATATCAATAACATGTGATTAAGAAAAAAACAACCTACAGAAGGGACAAAAGCAAGGTGTGGCACCACACAATTAGAACCCCGCATGCGGCCATATCAATCACATTGTTTACCATGTCCTTAAAGTAATGGCGTCTGCGTAACTTGGCAACACAACAGTTGGCCTGGACGAATGAACGTTGATTCATACTGAGGAAACTAGACTAGAAGTGGAATATTAAAAAGTATGGAGCATGATAGAACTCACTAATGGCGATTCTACAGGTTTATTATTCTTTGAGTATAACCTGCGACCGATAGATAGGACTATGTGTGAAGAATAAAACAGTTGGAAACTGACCACAGAACAGAGGGCAAAAATGTAAGGGTCTGTTATGGCGATAGAAAAGCAGTGTCTGCTTTTGAATGCTCGGAAAATCCCGTCAAATTCGGCATCAGACTCTCATTATAAGACAGAATACCTCCAACTACCATGAAGGCTGGTGAAAACTCATGTAAATATATAATATGTCCATACGCGGATGATTCGATTGTTGTTTGTAAGGACAGGTATGGGATGGATCTCTGGTCCATGTCTGTCCAAAGAACAGAGACGAATAAAAATCTTTGAAAACATGAAAAAAAAAATCTGACATATCTGACCTCCACAGGAACATGCACCGTCTTCCCCTGGGAAGGAGTGGAGAAGATTCTGACAATCGGTCAGTCCTGGGTCTCGATGCGATGAGGTCAAACAGTACAAGAAAGTTGAAGGGTTGATTCGAGCGGATTTGTCTTTTTGATATATGAGTCTACCTGTCTCTTCTTTGGCTTTTAGTATTCACTAGAATAAATGGGGGTCACCACCAGTTCTGTGACTGCTTATCATCTCTTTTCTTCATATTCACCTCCTTCCAAAAAACATACGCACATGGCAGTTTGGGCCACATCTCTTACTCACTTTTACGGTTCCAGGACCTCTCAACATCTCGGCATCACTCACATTGCTCACGTTATAGGAACAACCGCTCACGTCGTCCATATTGACCTAAAATCCTGGTTTTCCACAACAATGAAATTTCAAGAAGGACAGGATACAATATGACCTTTTTATTGCATGAAGAAACAAAGATCTGTATAGTATTGTTGTTCCAAGTAGTCTATCTCTGTAAGTCACTTTCCCCTCATCTTCTGTATTCGCTCTTTATTTCCTTCTTTATCACAATTTCTATGACGATTACAAAATACGATTAATACTACTGCGGCCATTACGAACAATAGGATACGATTCCGCCCAGTTTGTGTATGAAATTTCGCCCAAGTCATATGTCAGTCATAACAGTCTTTCGCCCAAATTACATACGCCAGAGAAAACATTAGATCTGTCTTTAGTTGGCACGCTGCAGTCACAGTGAGGAAGGATGCACACGCACTAAGGACGTGTTGGAAATATGCCGTCTTTTGCAATCACCGAATGAGAGAGCGCGGAAGCATGGCTACAACCATCTATGGTTTCAAATTTCTTAGCGAAACGTCTCATCAACAATGTTGTGTCGTAGGAGGATATATAACAAAACTTAACAGTGGTATGTATGCTAGTTAATTAATGAGGCGAAGATACGTATAGCAAATACCACTCCCAAGTCAGTGCATTATTTTTTCGCTCTTCCGCGTTAGTCACAGCCATCTTGGCTTGCGTAGAGACTGATACTTTCTTTGCTAAGGACAGCCCACAGGATAAAAGGACCGATTCTTTGACGAGGCCGCAGAGACTAAACAAACACTGTCCATATTTCTTCTCTGAAAGTTACAACGAGCCAGTCGATTAACTTCCGTGCAGAGCATCGCCTAACCGGCATGTCAGAAAAATCGTGAGGAACGAACTGGCAAAACTCAAAAGACAGAAAAAAAAAATCAGAATTTTGTTGTTTCTTGCTCGGAAAATGAAGTTGTAAGATACTCAGAAACGCATGTCTTCCTTTTCATCTGGGCAGGAAAGAAGATCTTCCGTCAAAATTATGGGGTTTAAAAGTAATGAAGCAAACAGATGCAAGGTTTCAGACATGTAGTTATTTTCTCCCAACTTAACCAAAAAAAGGTGCAAATGTCTCAGAAGGAGAGAGGAAAGGACAGTAGGATGCCGGCATGGAATGAAAGGAGTAGGTGTATTGGAAGATGTAACTTACGTAACGACATGGGCAGAGAAAGAAAACGAGAAAGAGACGGAAAATGAAGATGGAACGAAAAATATCCGGAAGAAGATTTTAAAAAAAGGCATGTTTCACCATAATGAATTTCTCTCCGTGATTGTTCCTGAGTAAGGAAGTAAATATGGCGTGTCTAGACTTAACAGGCATGAATACATCCTAGACTATTTTGGACCACTAAGCTACATTCTCATGTTCATTTTTAAAGAGATTCTTGACCAATATACTTTTGTCCAAGTGTCATAATATTAAAGGATTGCGTATGGTGTTTTTTTGAGCCTATTCTTCAGGAGAGCTTTTTCCCTTTGCGTCAATTGGAAATTTTGAGTTGGAAATACCAGAGTGGAAAATATTACAAAAGAGCAGGGGCGGATTTAGGCATGGGTTCATTGAGTATATGCCCCCTCACTCTTAATGGGCCCCGCGCCAGAGGACGAGAAAATTTGTTGATGTACAGAAAGAGAGAGAGAGAGAGAGAGAGAGAGAGAGAGAGAGAGAGAGAGAGAGAGGAGAGAGAGAGAGAGAGAGAGAGAGAGAGAGAGAGAGAGAGAGAGATTTCTACTTTGATTAGCATGTCTGATCTCGTCAGTGTTAGTTTCATCTACCTGCTCATTAATTGTCTACTTATGTTATATGTATGCCCAACATTTGGCAATATTGTTACATTGGAGTTAAATTTGAGAAAATGGAAATTGAAACTATCTCGTCTCCTGTCTTACCCTTTCTATCTCTTCATCTCTCTCTCTTTTTCTCATTCCCCATCTCATCTCTTCCTTTCTCTTTGACTCTTTTTCTGTCTCTCTCCCCTCTCTCTTTCTGCATGTCATTCTCTATCCTCTTTCTCTATGCCTCTCTCTCTCTCTCTCTCTCTTTCTCACTCTCTCTGTCATGTCGCTCTTTCTCCCTCTTTACCTCCTCCATCTTTGTCTCTATCTCTTCCGTTCTCTCTTTTCCGCTACCCATTTCCCCCTCTCTTCCCCCCTCCCCCCTCCTTCCTGCCCACACCCCAGTCCGTGCCATATCATGTCCATCATTGATCTGCCGGGGTTATCACCCATCATTAGACTGGAGCCAGGGTGTGACTAAGGGGATAAATGAAAAACGTTCTGACCGATTTGCACATCACCTCCCTGCTCACTGATCATTTTCTGCTCGACTTTGGCATGTCCGCATACTGGCCCTGCACTTGAACATGTCTACTCGCAGTTAGGGGCCGCAAGGGACGATATTAAGGGGCCAGCTTCAGGAAAATTAAAAAAAACCGGGAAAGCTTTTAGGGATGAAATCTGTCGTTCTGCGAAAAAAGACCGTATGTACCAGAGTAGCAGTTCTACAGGAGACGCAGAAAACTTTCCGGTCGCGCCTGTTTTGTATCAATTAATCAATGCCGCAAAACGTTGGCTATCTTTGAAGCTATAAAAGTTACGAGAGGAAAATCCAGATAGCAAATTAGAAAACATTGTGTTCTTTTAAAATATGTCAGAGATCAATTTGACCTGATGTGACTTTCTCTTTTGTGCACAAAACAGTAGACTAGAAAGAAAGGGGGATTTTAGCAGAACGCAGATAACTGAAGGACGAGATCTCGCATAAACAAGTTTTGATCCCTACGGAATATTTCCGGCAGTCTATGATTTTATGTTCAGGTTTCATAGACTACATTAATTAGAGTGCATAATGATACAGATCTAGTAAGAACGATGCGAGGCCCACTCCCAGGGGCGTCACCGGGGATTTGAGTCGGAAACATTACAGCCCTTCCTCTTATATCTGCATTCCGCAAGAAATTGAAGAGTTTATATCGAGTGAGGAAAATGATGAAAATGCCAGGATTTCTGTCTATTTCGAGGTCTATGTGAATGTTACGTCCCCCGCTGACATGATCCAATCAGTTAATAGGAATGCGTCTGTTTATAGCCATGTAGCCAAATTATTCTCGAAGTGTCAGATGTGTTCAAGTCGTTCCTGAAACGTCACATATCAACAGTTTCTCCAAGTATTACTTGGCTAAAAATAGAGAGAATAATGTTATACTTAAAAATGAAGCGTTTTCTCCAGATCCTGCATTCGCATGATTCATTCCTTAACTTTCACCCCCCC
>JAWQUT010000178.1:225562-242128 GCA_033807755.1 Ellobium chinense | reverse complement strand
AACCAGTAGCCAGGTCGAGTTCATTTGCTCAGTTTGCACATATTTTCCGTACTGATGTATAATCTTTTTGTTCCACATAAATGAACTTTGGAGAGAAATAGGGATAACATGCAACCTTTTCATTGACATAAGAAAATCTATTCATTGTTCATAAAATTGCCATGGGTTTAAATTTTCGAGCTTGGACAAGTATTCTATTATAGTTATCAGACTTGGCCAAAAATTCAGAATGAAATGGAACCAAAATTTGCATTTGACCTAATTTGTTGGATACCACATCATACCTCAAAACGGATGATATGGATTACAGCATCAAACCTGGAAAGATCCAAACAGGCCCTCCCCCCCTCTCCTGACATACAGTTAGCATGCATAAGACAAAAACAAAACATTCGCACTCGCTCATTCACTCACTCACCTGCATACAGATCATAGACTAAGGAACTTGGTGAGCAGCGAATTGGTTTAAATTACATTAAAACTTTCAACTTATTAAGCAAACAATTCAACGAGAGACTTACAATGAGATTGGCAACTGTGATGATGATGATGATAATGAAAACGTGATGATGAGGCAATGAAAACAGCAATACTATGATGCAGATGACGATGATTATGATGATGAAGATGATATTTACAATGAAATGGGAGAAATCTTGTCGCCCTGACATGCTGTCTGTCAGACCTCGGTGGCCAAGTAGTCCTCCCCATATGATGAATGCCGGTGAAACTGTTGCTGCAGTATTTGTTGCTGCTGCTGCGGTGTGAGTGAGCGAGCAGCTGGCGATGGCAGGGTGGTACTATACACAGTGCCCAGATACACGGGGCTGTGAGCATTGTCTCTTGGGCAGCGCTCAGTGCCTTGATCGCCATGTTCAGCGATGTTGTACTCCATCAACTGTGGAGCTTTCACAACTATTTGAATGTCTCGGGAATGATGGGGACGGTATTCACTGCAAAACAAAGAAACAAACAAAATTTTGTTAGAGGTTACAAGTCTCGTACATGCAAAATGTTTGGACATACCACATAAGAGAGGTTTTGTTTTCAAATCTGGATCTCTTGTAGGCTGTTCTGGTGAGGTAGGCAAAAGTTTATGGCATTTCTTGATGTTATGATCTTTCTGCATATTATGAACTAGAAGAGATATATGACAAAAGAAAAATTCATATCTAATTCTAGTTCATAAAATGCAAAATGATCATCACATCAGGAAATACCATATAAATGCTCATGCCAATCCCTGCCATACTGGTCTATATGATATCAGAATTTGAAACTAAAAGCTCTCTATTATGAAGATCTTCTTTTAACATTCACAAGCTACTCAAAATTGTGGTAAAAGTCACCAATGTTGCAATGAAAAGAAAGAACTGCCCCCCCTACAAAAAATAAGGTAAGCCAGCTTTGAGGCTAATACAATAGTCTGTTCCCACCGCCCCTCACCACACAAACTTTTGGTACATTTGACACAGTGGCAAAACAATGGGTCAACATTTCACAAACTCCACTGGATTCGATGGATTAGTCTCCTATTTCGGTTTTGTTGATCACATTGCTGCAGGTAACATCTATACTATACCTACTGACAATTGTGTCTCCAGTTTGAGTATTCCACAAGTCATTAAGCAAACACCTCACGCCTATGGGAAGGGAACATTCGGAATTTTCTCATAATATATTTCCCCTCTCTCCCCTCCCTTTACACCTGTCAGCTGATCTACCATTCTGACTGCTTTTCTTCAAAATACCATCAAACATGGTAACCTATATAAGATATATATTATATAAGCACTGCTGCTTTTAGGTTCCTATCAGCTTTACACTGTATTCTCTTGCTTACTTGATGATGTGCTTTCGCTTGAAATATTGGATTCTTATTGTATTAAACCTGGTGTGGGCTTCTTTAATAATAAATATTTTCATAGTTTACAATAAAATATCTTATCACAGACTTAATTTCCAAATTTAAACCCATTTCGTACAGGTTCCCGTATCTACTACACTCAACAACAAATAAACCATCACTGATGGCTTTTCTTCAACATGCAATCAACCTGGATAATCTACCACGTCGGGGAATGTTGTTCACCCTAGCAGTAAAGTTTGTTACGTACAGATTACAAGAAGATTTATATTTCTTTTTATGGCTGACCTGCCGCGATTTAGATTAAACTTTAAGTAGACAGCAGGGGAAACTCGAGACAAAGCGATGGTCAATTTAGTTTAAAAGAAAAAAAAACCTCAGGTGAATAATATGACGAGAGAGTGCAAAAACAGTAATACTTTATTTTGTGGGCCTGGCCGTCTCGAGTAGAGAATAAAGACAAGTGTAGTGTTTGTGTGTGTGTATTCGCTGTCGGCTCCCACGCTAAACTTTCTGAAATGACCACCTGTTTCCTCTCTTAGCCAATGAGAAGACGGCTGTTCAGCGAACCATTACAACTGAGGGAAGGGGGCGGTGGGGTATCGGCTGGGGTCTTCTATAGGTGACAGTGCTATCGGTGGGACACTAGACTTTTTCTTTCCACTAAAAAAAACTGACGATTGTTTAAGAAAAGGAAAAAAAAAAACCGGGGCAGAAGAAGCTGTGGCAATCTGACGGAGTGACAGGCCGTGTGAAGCGATATCCAGACATCTTCCCGAGCACGGTGCCAAAAATACCCCAGGTACACTGGAGATGCCCGTCATGCTGATATTTGTGATAAAGTATCTATCACTCCGTCGGATTTGTCTGCAGTTGAACTGACAGGGGCATTTTTTTTTCATTGAAAGTATGGATGTGAGTATGTGATAACTGCTACGCTCATTCTGTTTCTTACTGTTACCTGCAGCAAAGCGAGCAAGAAAACTCCTGCACAAATTTATCCGGCATCTCTTATCTCAAGGATCCTGCCTGCCTAGGCCTTTATTTACAGACTGTACGTGTCTTAACAGATGAAACGAAAAAAAAATATTCTGGAAGGGAGTAAGTTTTGCTATAACAGCAGATTCAACCTTTGTAAAAATTATAGCGGGAAATGGTCAGGGGTTGAGCTAGTTAGGGACTCATACTGCTCACACACAAACCTCACTTGACCTACGATTTACAATAATACATAGAATGAGAAAGAGGACATTGAAAAATTGCTATCAGAGAGCGTGTACGTAGGCAAGAGGGGACACTTCGCATGCTCACAGTGTATTTATAATGAAGCCCACGGTGATATGTGCTCAGCGCGCATCCAGACAAGGCCGGTGTGCGCCGAGGATTATAGAAAGCTCAGACGATATGTGCCCATGTACTGAAGATGGCCTTCTCTCCACCTCGTGTCCCTCTATCCACCCTAGATAACTGTGGAGATATGTGCCCCGTGCCTATTGCAAATAAAATCAAATGGGCATGTCAAACTCATGATTCAGCATGTGACCCCTCTTGGCGAATACACACTCTTTACTGCTCCTCTATAGCAGATACTCATTCACTCATTCAGTTAGGCATACAAACGATTTAAGTGGCTTCCTACCTGTGCGGCCTCCTGGTATCTGCCTGCAGTGAATCCACATCTAACCTCCTATATGGTTTCTCAAACTCATAGTCACAGTCACTGCCCCTCCTCCCTCCTTTCCCGGAGGAACATGAGGCGGAGGAGGAGGAAGGAGGGATGGACGAGGAGGAGGTTGATGGCAACTCGCTGTGAGTGTGCGCCACCACGTCACGAAGAAACTGCTTGCTGCTCGACGTCTGCATCCTCGATGGACCCCCACCCCCACCTCCTCCTCCTCCTCCGTCGGGCCCGCCGTAGCAGTCGGAGCCCAGCATCATGTGTTTGGCCTTCAACTTGTTGATGTCCTGTTGTTCCTCGTTGCTGATTTTGATGCTGGAGGAGTTTGAGGAGGATGACGGGAGGGTGGTGAAGATGTCTCCGGATTTGTTGTTCATGTTGTTGATATAGTGCTGTTCTTTCTCTCGAGCGATGTTCTCCAGGTTCTGTTGTGTGTGTTGTTGCTGGAGATACGATTTCTTACGACAAAGAAGAATGGTGACGGCGATGATGATGATGATGAGGGGGATCCCCACACCAAGGCACACAATGAGCAACAGCTCCTGCATGCTCAAACCATCGTCTTCTTCTTCATCCTCCTCTTTCTTGTTAGCCCCCATCTGGCCCGCGATGTCCCCGTTGACAACTGTTGTCCGCGGCTCTTCTGTTGTCGTTTCTTCTTGACTGGTGCTTTCAGTATTAGCCAAATCTACGCCTTCATAAAGGTGACAATTTTTCCCCCAGTATCCCTCGGGACAAGAGCAAGAGTAGTCGGCGAAAAGATCCTTACAGATCCCTCCATGGAGACACGGGTTACTCTTGCAGAGGACGATCTGCAAGCTGCAGTCCTTGCCTTCGAAACCCGGCGCGCAGTCGCAGCGAAAGTCGTTGATCAGATCTGTGCACTGACCACCGTTGGCACACGGTCTCATCTCACAGTCATCAACGTTGTCTTGGCACAGCGTGCCCACAAATCCCGGCACGCACTGGCACCGGAAGTCATTGACAAGGTCAATACAGATGCCGTTGTTGAGACACGGGGTGTGGTGACAGTCGTCATCGTTGTATTGGCATTCTGGGCCGCTGAAGCCGACAGGACAAGCACAGCTGTAGCCGTTAGGCTGGTCTGTGCACCGACCCCCTGTGGAAAATGCACAGTGTCAGTTATATGGCATTTGATCACATCCCACAACCCCATGCTATCTTGTCTGAGCATTTATTTTTTGTTGTTCCGCACTCTCTACTGATCTACCAGCTCAGTGTATCACCGGCACTTTTAGACTTCGAGCACCTTTATGGTTTTTTTTGCTGGGACTGGGAACTTCTTACAAGGTCAGACTGAGTAGTCTAACCGCTGAAATGGGTTACGTTCAGGATCTCCAACTTACCCATTCTACAAGCATGATGTATTCAGAACATTAATCCTGAATTATGCACTATTTAAATGCAATTTTTCTTTCTCTTTAACGTAAGAGCCGAAATATTCTTATCTTCCTTGATAATCTGGTCTAACGCCAAGGTTGGGACATTTTTTTTTTGGCCACTGCCTTGCTTCCTCCTGCAGGCCTAGTCATGCAGATATCCCTGCACTTTACACATCAATAAACATATTTTGGCTTTTTGGTTTTTGCATAAACCAAGTTTACAAGACTGCGACTGGCTGGTTTATGAAATCTGTCAAAACTCCATTATTACACTTATAAAAAATATGTGCAAAAAAACTATCAGCTTAATACTAAATCCTTTCAGCTGCCATAAATCAGGTTGAAATCTGGACGGTAAAATCAATGCCTGACATATGTTGCACAAAACTGATTGATCCTTGCCATTTCACTGGTGCTAGCGAGCCTGAGCCATGTCCCTGGTCTTATGTTTGTAAACACAACGAGGGCTGAGAACTGCAAGTTTCCTATTTTGAGAAAATGCACAACAATGTAAGGATTGCATCCTGATTGATATAAACAGGCGACAGTGCTTGTAGTTTTACATAATTCTGGAGAATACTCTTGCCAAAAATTTCAGTCTTTCTTCACACGTGGCTCAAACATAAGCAAGTCAAGGCAACTGATATTTTTTTTTTTTGNAAGGGAAGAGACTGGATGAAAGAACTCTAGAATTCTCAATCTAAAACAAGAAACATTCACTGCACTCCAGGGCTGGGCTGTCAACCTTGCATATACAGCACTGTATTCTAGCCAGAGTTGAGAAAGTAAATGAGTGTACCGGTCTGCTGGGGTAAGAACAATACCAACAACCATAATATGAGGTTATGAGAGCGGACATTGCCTGGACCGTCATCACCCTGTGATACACTAGTTAGCATTGGCCATCATGACCCAATATTTTATTGCCTGGATACCTATTTGTGCACCCTACTCATTTTGGCTTGATACTTGCTTTGCGTTAATTAACGCATTTCGGTAATCACGGGAAAACCCCAAAACATTTGTAGTGTTCAACGTAAATTATTAACATAGTTAACGCAACGCGTTTATTAATGCTAGAATAAGTAATTATCGTAGTTAACGCAATGCGTTAATTAATGCAAGGATTATGCATATGGTCACAGGTCTGGGAACATTCCAAACTACGTTATTGTACTCACCATTCTGACACGGCGTGGACAGGCATTCGTTAATCTCAATGTCACAGTTGAAGCCCGTGTAGCCCGGTTGACACACGCAGTAATATGTGTCCTCATTCTCGATACACGTCCCCGAGTACATACACGGATTAGCTTTACATGACATGGCCTCCCTCTCGCACTGACGCCCGTAGAATCCTTGTGGACACTGACACTGGAAGCCATCGCCAATATCCTGCAGAGGAAACACACAAGAGATTGGATAATCACGGGTTTCACACAGGCTGGGACATCTTTAACTTGTCCTGAAAATTCGGTTCTTCTACGACCTGCACTAACGCAGGAATAAAGAGAGACAGTCACCTTGGTTCACCGTTAAGTGAAATATACAGAAAACTGATACTGTTCAATTCTCACAGATGAATCTGCCTGGTTTTCATACTTTGAGAGCACATGGGAACGGTTTAGATCTTTTGTGCCGTTTAATCGGAAAAAGCCACATGCGGCTGAATCACAAAATTTACAGGTGAGGCAAAAACATAAAAAAAAAAGTCTCCCTAAGCGCTTCATTTCATCGATAAATCACTGGTGTATGCGGTCGGCTATCTCGGAGATCATAAAAGCTATGAGAGAAAAATTCAGATGGAAAGATGGGGAATATAAAGCTCTATTCTAAAGTGCCAAAAGGTGGATTTGACCTGATCTGGCTATGCCGTACTTTTCTTGTTCCGGTAGAAAGGCCGTAAAATGAACAGCAAAACAACAGAGAAGATCTACGGAGAGCAGTGCTTCGACCCGCTGCTTATGGACATACTAAGAACGGGTTGGGTCATACATAAGTCTTGATCCTAGATGTTTTAATGATAATGATAATAATAATAATAATAATAATAATAATTCAGCTTCTTTAGGTAGCGTCGCCCAATCCCTACTCTCTGGGCCTTAGGCCCTTTACTAAAACCATTCTATTTGTCTGTACTGCCTCACTTAACACAAGAACCCATAAACAGAAGGAAATGTTCAACAATATTTGGATAATCTACCCCCTGAAAAACTGTTTGGTAGACAACCCGTCATTCATAAGATTTCTTATGAAGATATCTTTTCAAACTGATATAAAACAGTTTTATCTCTGAAAGTAAAGGACTCCAAACTATAGTTGTAACAAATCTGTCCCAAAACCTTGCTAGGCTATACTAATTTTGCCCAAGGTGGCAATGCATCAAAACCATTCGGATGATACCCTACTGACTTAAGACCTGTAAACTGGTTATCAACTTTACCTTGCAGACACCGTTGTTGAGACATGGCTTGTTCTTACAATCGTCCACCTCCCGCTCACACGTGTCTCCTGTATAACTTCCGACACACGTGCATGTGTAACTGCCCTGCCCCGTGTTGGTACACACGCCTCCATTCCTACATGGCTTGTGGTGGGTGCAGAAGTTCAGATCTAATAAAAGAAATGTGGAAGATTTTTTTTGCTTGTTACTTTGACTGATATAGAAGACAGATTGATATATTTATCAGAGCAGTGTGGAGATATTTCTTTCAGATGTCCATAATATAGTCATAAGTTTTCATAACAATTGTCATATTTATAGTAGATAGATAATTCTGCTGTTTTATTTTGATATTAGAAGGTTCACATGCCACGCATCCTGTATCGTCGTTTATTATACAATGTCAAATTGCATATTATCCTTTATCTCATTTGAAATTCAAATGTCACCTTTAGTAACAGTAGCTTTCATTTCAATTCTGTCTGATGGCTCTAGTATCCCATTAGGGTCAAGGCAATTCTCAAGAGGACATTCTATTTACATTTATCCTAATGTATACTCTACCAAGTCTAGCTTTATTGATCTGTATATACAGCCGGTCACTCATAAATAAAACTGATAGTAACAGATCTGTCTCGGTCAAAGTTTCAGATCACAGTAAATCTACCAAATAGATTGTTCGATATGTTGCATTCTGATTGAGATTGTCTCTCTGAGTTGAATTCCTACTTTCCAGTGTTTTTTTTTTTTCCAGACTCCCCCCCTTTCCCCAATTCATATGAACTGGACAAAAGACTGATTTGATTTTTCTGCTATATTCATGCACTGATCTTAACAGAAAGACAGTAACAAATGTATAGTACTATTTCAGTAACCACATGGCATTCGTACAGTAACCACATGGCACCCGAACGACAGAGCAATCAGACAGAGAAAACTGAATAACAGAGACAGATAAGTTCACGTCCCAAACTCACCTTGATTGCAAAAGAGTCCTCCCCAGCCTTCCTCACAGTTACACTGCCAGGGTTTGTCACATGTTCCCCTTTGGCATCCGGGATACGGGATGCACTTCGTACAGAACTGACCCTGAAAACCTAATCTGCATCTGTAGAGCAAACAAATAATCATTACAGTTTTTCCCCAGGGTACATGTACGAAGATATTTTTTATTCGAAATTTCCTCATGTAACCTGAAGCTAAGATACGTTTCAATGTCAATATGCTTCACTGTGACTCCCGCATCGATTTGAGCGGAGCGAAAAATATATCTAAAGTCTCCCAAGAAAAGGGCTTATCTGTGTCAAAAATTCTTTTAGAAAACTGAGTGATTGTGCTCTTAGCGTCAAAAAAACAAAACAAACAAAAACAAGCAACATTCATGTCTCATTTCTGTTATTATGCTGGTTCTGGCTTTTTTTACGGAAATATGTTGTGGTGAGATCAGTGATATGTAGATTATGAAGATGCAAACATGTGATTTTGGTGAAAAAATCAACATAATAATATTATTGTAATGGCGAAAAGGTACAGCAGGAAGCGAACAATGAAACTGATTCATTATCTGGCATGGAGCAGACTCGAGATTTCACAATGAACGAACGATAATCTGAGAGCAACAATTTCAAGAAATGTAGGTATATACATTTCAGTCACGTTATCATTCCAAAAAAATTCAAAGTTATCCCGATTTTTCTTACAAATTGCACGGTATTCCCTCCTTCAATTATTCTTAGATATTTCCCTGTTTTGGAATTTCAAGACTGCAAAAACCTTTGTTATTCCCCTCTCTCCTTCCCACCTCCTCGCAAAAATACCCTCTTCTTTGTTTAAGCTCTGAACTCCATATTCTCCTCTCCCTCTTTCTTTCTCTCCTCGGATACCCATCCTCACCCTCCTTTCTTAATTTACCCCCCTTGCAGACTATCTTTCCGTCGTAAACAAATTGTGCTCGCAATACTCAGAGACAAAGGAGTGGCCATTCTGTTCGGGTTGGTAACCGTTCCGTTGCCCCAGGAGTGGAAAAGACATCATTAAACATATGATATGGTGTAACAATTACTGTGCCGCTCCCCACCCCTCCTGCCTCAGACCCTCATTGCATGTCTGAGACAAAATTGCTCCATCCTCATCATGATGCCGAGAAATTCGACACCTTCTTCCTCTCTTCCCTCGTTCTTTGTTCTCCTGGGGCGTCTGACACGAAACATGATGTCGCCCGGCATCGTTAGAACACATTAGGTTACACCGGTTATGTTGATTTGCCTTTTTTTTTCTCTTTCAGGAGGGACATGGGCTAAAGTTCAGGGGATTGGTCTAACTGTTATGTATCATCTTGTTATTGAATTAAATTCACAAACTGTTTGTGGAAAGAAATGAGGTAGAGACAGCTGTAAAAGCCGTTGAAAAAATGTATAATCCTTGCTACTTCTGTCTGTCTTTCACTGGCGCGGTGGCCGAGGGATAGAACGTTTGTCTCTTGGTGCGAAAGAGGCCGGGTTCAAATTTCGTTTGAGGCGAATTTTTCGTTGGGTATTTTTCAAGGTGTTTAAAAAAGGACATTATCCTCCTATCAGCGGCTCGACGGAGGTCCCAAGTTTCGTCTAAAATATAGCCATAAAAAAATGACATTAAAATTTTACCAAAACAGTTTTCGCTTTCTCTCTCTCTCTCTCTCTCTCTCTCTCATATTCTCTTCTAAGACTCTCTCCTCTCTCACCAGAAAAAAAAATAAAACTCCCTCAAGGAACTTGTTCCTGTTCTCCTGTAGAACAATTTATCATGTTCTGTGTGGCAGGGCCCATCGGTAATGGACAGGGGTCGGTGAGAGACGGGCTGCCATTAGCGGCCACCGAGATTGTTCCGATGACAAGCCGCGCGTTCTCACGAGCCCTGGTTCCCGCTGATACTACTGAGAAAGGAAAAAAAAAAACGCTGCAAAAACAAAACTTTCCTATTTCAGGTCACGGACGACTTTTATCGTGTCTTTTACAGTAGAATTTATGAGTCACTGCAGTGGATTACTGTCCGCGGGAAAATTTATGATTCATTGCTGTGAATTACTGTCCACGGACCAGTAATCAGATTTTCTCGTGGAGTTTCCTCCCCATACCATTAGGATGTTGTGCATCATAATACAACGCCTGCCACGGTACACCAAGTGGTCCCACCTGCTCCAAAAACTACCTTATCCCTTTCTAGATTTTGCTAAGTAACTTGGTAATTCCCAGGAATTTCATAAAGGCATCATGTACCATCGGGGTTGACAGCAGTAAAAGGGAACTCATCGAATATGGTCAAAAGCTTACAACATGGCATGAGGAGTGGACCTCAGTCCTAGATGGTATCATAAGTTTGCACTCGGGTGTAAAACATAAAAATACAGAAGACATGCTCTTGAGACTAATAATACCCCCACACAGTGGTCAAGTTATTGTGATGTATGGCGAAAAACGACAGCGGCTCATGTCCCACGCAACCGTCGTGACACCATAAAGCACGCTGCCAAGTTGTATGGAAACTTCTGAAGAACCTGCAAGCTTTTCACAATGGTCATCAAGTCTGGTCTCTGAGTAATTCTTTGGGTCAACACGTGGCGGACCGAGTGTGGACAGCTGTCCAGGTCAGTCAATTGCTACCGGTGCGTTTCCCTATGGATATTTTCTTTAGGGCCTGTAAACAGCTCTGCTTAGTGGACGATCAGCGGCCGGATTAAGGAGATATCCGCTCGGCGCGCACCTACTTTATCGAATTATCGGCCTTAGCGCGCTCATCGACGTCCGACTACCATCGCCTGGAGCATGAGGCGACAGGAGACACGGGTTTCACGCACAAATGATCTGCCAGGGCCAGCCGATGGTATTTTTCAGCCCGAAGATTGTAGAAGATACATTATTACTTTCAACAAAGTGGAGGAAAGGTCGTGTCTTTTCGCTCCAAGACACCAGTTTCCCCTTGACTGGTGATCACTATGTTCCGTTATGTTGGCGGAAGAGCTTGGCGTCGGTCGACATTGACAACTTCCCGGTCAGGTCCATATCAAGCCAACTTTGAACACACCTGGACGCCCATGACCGGCCAGATCAGTGCATCACGTCATAGCCATCGGAATGTGGAATATTCGTAGATCGCTGGATAGCTTGGTCACCTGGCCTGCCAGGCTTAATGGCGTTTCTAATGGCTTTATGAATAAGTATTAAATGTTCAATTATTGGATAGTTTTCGCTCCAGCGATGCATAGAAGTAGCAACAACACGCGCCAACTGCGCTTCCTTTACCAGGACACCAAGAATGTTGTTTGCGAAAGTGACGCGGCAAAATTATCTCGAGTTCTCCGTTTCTTAATTCTCGAGTTCTCTGTTCATAATATCTTCCTCATTTCTGCTTGGAAATGCTTCATACAATAAAATATTTTATACACATAATCTTGGCGTGTTAAGGTTGAGACGATAAAAGCTTATGATGGCCAAGTAAAATCCCGTCGCTTATCGGCTTGGATGCCAGAGTTGGCTACAGCAGACAAAAAATTTAAGCATCGGATATCATCCATCAGTGCAAGCGCCCCCTTCACATATGGAACTCTTGTTTGGTCTACAAGCCCGGTGGTGTTTGGAAAATAATGTATTCTTTTACTTGACGCCCACATGTGTAAACACACTTCCTGTGGTCTGGAGACACTTACTTTCTATGCTGAGAATATTAAACGAAAACTAAAATAAGCATTAGGGTGTTACGGGGATCGGAATGACTTCAAGCCCTGAGCAGTAATGCAGAAACACGCAGATACTAGACTAATGCTTGATGCTGTAAGCAAGACTACGTGGAGCCGGAAACTTATTTCGTCCCTTGGAGTGACCAGACAGACATTCGATGATAAAAGCAGTTCGTTTGGCGACATTCTGTTCCTGTGGTGACTCCCTATTGGAGAAGTGTAGTCTTCCTTAAGCTTTTTTCAATGTTTGATGACCGTGACTGTCAGTAGATATGCTTTCATTTAAGTAAATAACTTCTGAAGGCACCCGCTAAAGTGGGCAAGGTAATAACGGGAGAGGAAGAATCAATCCTTGTTACAGACTCCTGCCTCGGTCTCCCGACAGTTTTTGTCTACACGCCAGAGGAATCATAGAGGTCGCTTACGTCTGTCATGCCGACGCTTCCATTAGCCCATTTATTTTCGCTAATTACTGCAAAAACAGAACGTCTACAAGGAAACATGGCCGCGTCCATTTTCGATTTTTAGCGCTGCAAATAGCGGGGCTCACGTGTCGCACTGACAGTAGACATTATACAGAAAGTGGGGAGACTGAAAAGGGTAGAGATGGACAGCCGCTAGACACGGTGGTCTCTCGGGGAATAATAAACGCCCGTGTACAGCCCGGGGTCCTAACGCGCCGATTGATCAGTCTGGAATCCAGCAAAGCACCATCAGCTCTGTGACTGGCTCTCTCGACCACCCTGACCCTCTTCATCCACGCCTCTCCGTATTCCTTATCTCAAAATCCGTTTCACCCCTGTATTTCAGTTCCCGTAAATGCGTAGTCTACTCTTGTGTGACATACAGTACTAGCTTAGCTGTTTGTTTTCGCTTACATGTTTCCCGGTGTGAACCCACAGCTTGCAAAAAGCCAAGGCGTGTTCGGAGACTTGATTGTTGACGAGATGACGGGTGTTGAATTTCCATGATGGACATTTCGAGACGCGCACAACGTTTTGGGATAAACTTCTGCTTCTATTGAGGTACCGCCATAGGGTAGTCTGCTTTTATTTCTTCTACCAACAAACTGAACTTCAATGGGGCGACAGTTCAAAGGAACATTTGCTCACTCATCCCCAGACTGCGTCAACTATTGTTACTGTTTTATTTACACATGCGTGGTGCCTCGTCATATCACTCCCCAACACCCACAGCGAGAGAGAGAGAGAGAGAGAGAGAGAGAGAGAGAGAGAGAGAGAGAGAGAGTGCGTGTCTTAGAACTCTTCTGGAGAGGTACTCACTTGCACTCGTTAGGCAGATCACAAAATCCGTTGTCAGGATCACAACCCGGCAAACATACCGCTGTGAATCAAAGAAAAACATCAATTAGATATAATTAGGCATATCATTATTACCGTCATAAACATGGAAAGACAGGGGTATAGGATGGCAGGCTTACTTGGTATAAAATGGACAATATAGTGATGGGTATCAGAAACTATCACTTCCATTTAAAGAGTTTTACTGGTTGACTTTTAATAGTTACTGCCATGAAAACAAAACAAAAACAAAACCAAAACCGTAAGGCCACCAAGTCCTACATTCTGGTGTTCTCTCATATCAAACCAGTCCCGTTTTTAAGCCAGAGCCGCGTGCGGAATTCCAGTTCGCGACAGAAGACCAGATAAGAAGTAATGAGAACAAGGTCCAAGAACGCTCATAAATGAACTCACTCCAGGCTACATAGTCTTAACAGTGCTATAGGCCATATAGTCTTAACAGTGCTATAGGCTACATAGTCTTAACAGTGCTATGAGGAGTTGCTTGGGCCGCTCAGACTTCTAAGATAGAGTATCACGGATTAAGAATTGCAAGGCTCTTTTATTTTTGATGTAGACCATGTTTTCAGTAATAATGTACTACAGTTTAAAGATTTGAAGTTTCTATGATAGGAGAAGAGATAGTAATTTATGACTGGACATTTCTTATTCCAAGACATCTCTCCCTCTCTCTCTCTCTCGTTAATGTAAAACGAGATTACCAACACATTTTGAAATGGAGTTAACCATGTTTAATCAACTTGTTGATGGGGACATGTAATTCTCAAACCATGATGAACCTTCAACAACAACAACAACAATAACAATAACAACAACAATGTCGATGACGACTAAGACAACCACACCACCACCAACAAATAATTCTGGAAATATTCAGAGAGACATTAAAGCTAGCAATCGAGTGGACTATATACTTCAGGCCTTGTGTCGATCCTCGAAAGCAAACTTGGGTTCATTATCATCTTAAGTAGATGTGAGTTCTTATCATATCATAGATTTGCATCAAACCGACGAGACGACAATGTACAGCTGTTCTGGACCTTTAACTATTAAAAGTGAAGACAAAAACCTACTCCCTCCCCCAACCCCAAACCACACCTATACTTCGGCTCCCCCAAGCCCAAACCATACCTAGAGCGGGACTCTACAACAATAATAGAACGCCAATAATCACAAAATTCAACACGGTGCATGCCCCAAAGTCTTACAGACAACCGACATTTACCAAAGTGTTGAATTCCGATCAGCCACAGTATCTGATCTCCTACCAGGGAGTGTCTCCCAATGTTGGGGTGCCTCAGTGCATAGAATACCTGGATGGGCTGGGCGCCTACCTGTTTGGGGTTAGTGGTTTCAAGGTGTGGAGCATCAGGAAGAGTTGAGAGATGGGAGTGTGAATAGAAAATGTGCACCTCTCAGTATTTTTTAATTTGGTGTGCACGCACGAAGGCATTGTGAACGCGAGAGATTTACTGATTGTGTGTGTGCGCGTGTGCAGGAGAGAGGGAGGGAAGGGACAGAAAGAGAGATAGGGAGAGGGAGAGAGAGAAAGAGAGAGAGAGAATGAAAGAAAGAGAAAGCGAAACGTTTCCGAAGCTGTTGCGATTAACGTTCCAAAGACGATGCGAGTGACACTTGTTTACCGGAAGAGGAAACAAAAAATACGCATTTACTTACTACCAGTGTCGTAAACAACAGGGAAATTACATTGTGTGGAAATGCCTGTCTTCATCTGCCTAGCATTAACCTCCTTTTTACGCGGGGCAAAATTCAACAAATCAAAGAAATCTACATGTCGTCGCTTCCCCATCACACCCCCCCAAACCCCTAGCAATTTTTTTGTAGCACACGGAGTAAAAGACAAAAAAAATTTTTTGCTTTGAACGGCCTGGTTTAGGAATGGAGTTGGGAGTGAGGGGCAGGAATGTAGTCTTAATGTCGTCTACCGAACTTTGAATTCTAAACACCAAGATCTCACACAATGTCTAATAGCTGGAAGTACATTTTGTCTATTCTCCCTTGACCAATAGATTGCACGGACATTGCACGGTGGACTTCAATAAGTTCTTCTTTTACTCAGGAGTGAGTCTTGACAGGGGAGTAAAACTTGACCGTTACACCGGACAGGCCGTGTGTATGGCAGGTCACTTAAGACGCCATTGTCCAGATAGCAGAGCCATTTTCTCATAGCGATTTTCGCACGTGCTTGCAGGCGCGGCCATGCCTGACGCATCAGCCGAGGTGAGACAAAAGGGGGCTCCAGGTATGCCAAAATCTACAGGTAGTCCGGCCAGCGGCCACTTCTGGCATTCCGGTCAGCTCATCGGCTGATGGTCAGCAATGTCTTTCAAGTCCGGCCAGTGGCGTCCGTTTCATATTTCACATCACTGACGCTTCTCACAAAACCGTCTCTACCCGCAGGCTGAACCCCGAGTCCTGTATTTACGGTCTACTTTCATTGTTTCTCATAATTTGTTTTTCCGTGCCAGGCTTATAATGAAAGCCATTTCTCCGAGGCGAATATGATGACGGACGAAGCTTGCCGACATTAAATCTCCCCAAGCTTATTACTGTTGCAATGTGAAGCGTGTACTCCGGCAGGCCGGCACCCCCTCAGTTAGTGCTCCTGATCAGAACACTCGCTCTCATAAACCCCTGGTCGCTATAAAATTGGCAGGAAATAATTCTAGGCCTACAAGGGAATCTTTTCAGTACGAACATTATATTACTTTACCTTGTCTCATTACCATCCATCTACCACCATCCCCTAAATTCACAACTATACAGCAGGATTTTCACAATCTAAAACTTCTTGTAGTCGTATCATCAGCGTATGAACCCTTCTCATGCCTCACAAACTTGAAATTATTAATTGATCCTCTAGAATTCTGATTTCATCAGCTTCCACTGTACAGAGTTTGCGTTAGGTTTTATTTCCGTTTCCGGCATAGCTTTGACAAACTTAAAAGACCAAGCTCTAACCCCCACTTGGCCGCACCAGGAGGGTGCAAAAAATTCCCAGGGAGATACCACTGGCAATAAGAATCGAACTCGAAACTTTTACACTAAGAGACAGGGGCTCCATCTGTCTTCACTGTACAGCCTATAAATACTATAATGTGAACTTTATACCATTCCCCCC
>JAWQUT010000178.1:208586-221804 GCA_033807755.1 Ellobium chinense | reverse complement strand
AAAAAAAAAAATCCTTACTTTGACAAATCTTTGAAACAATTTTCTATACGTAACTCACAGACGCTGCTGAGCTGTGCGTGTTGGAGGCATGAATGCCTAACAGAGAGGTGCGGTTTCGTTATTGTCCATTTGCGTGTATTGACCGCAGGTGCAAAGGAAGCTTGAAGCTACTACCGACAGTCACTGTGTTTCCGTAAAACAGCTCCTTACAAAAGTCTAGTGAAAAATAAAAATAAAAAGGAAAGGGGAGGGGGGTGGGGGAGTAAGAGTTGTGTCAGAAAATCGAAATGATCCCGAGAAAGGCGCAAAACGCTACCCTAAGTTAGGATGGGTTTTTTTTTTCGGATCCGAACGGGGAGGGAATGGAGTGCGCCGTCACGAAAAGACATCTGCAGCAAAATGACAAGATTTAGAACGCTGGGTGAGATCAAGTCTCTCTGAGCCTCGCTGCTGACTAGACAAGGCAGACAGACAGAGGCCAGCAAAGCCGATCTGGCCTTACCTTGATGACCTTCCAGCACACACGGCCAACGACGCCCATGCCGAGAGACATAACAATGGTGCACAAAGGGGCTCACTGGACATCTGTCCATTCAAATGAGAGGTGCACGGGGGTTCAGGTGACGCAGGTGGGAGCTCTTAGTTGTGGGGGGAGGGGGGGGGGAGATAAAGGCAAGGCCAGTGTCTCTCAAGGTTGCTCGGGTACCCCGCTGCCGCGCCGTCACCTTTTGGGCTACCCCTTCTTCTAATCCTCCTCTTCTGTTTTATTCTCCTCTAGACCAAACTCAACCCGGTCAACATCCTTAGACCCCATCGCCCTGTTCCCTCCTGCCGACATGCACGTCCATCCCTGCAGACCACAAAATGCACTATTTAACAAAAGGGTCAAGGTCAATGTCGGTCAATTCAGAGTGAAGGTCACTTTCGCACCGGTCCTACACGCCAAACAGTGGAGTGGCGATGCCCTTTGCTACTACTACTAGTGTAACTGTTTTTACTACTAGCCAAGATGTGCCTGACTTTGGCTCTAGTATCGTTAGTGTGCGAGTTCCCGCGTCCTATCAGAGATAAGAGAACAAGCTATCAACGACACTTGAAGATAATTTTCTTGTTATGCTAACCTACAGCTACTGTCGGTACCACTGTTCAAGACATTCGCGGTCATAAGTCACTTTCGCAGCATAACAGGCGAATAAAAAAGAGGTCTGCTTTTAAGTAAAGACGTCACTTGATAAAGCTACTCTCAAGTTTTTGATCAGCGCATTGAAGTGTCATAATTTTCTTGTCGAGTCAGTCGACCTGTCTGAGGAAGATAGGATTCTAGGTGTATGAAAGCCGATTATGATTTCAGCTGTCAGATTTTGAATATGAATACCGGAGTTATGTCTTTTCTTTTCACGATGATGGTGCAAACATCATATCTCTGTCTTTGATTTGCGACCTCAAGCGTCGTACCTCGCGTATATAATTTCAAGATGACACATGATTCCCTAACTTTCATCGTGTTTTTTTTTCTTCTTTCAACTCAGCACATTTGAAGTGCTCCCTAAACTAATTGGCGAGTAGGTTGATCCAATTTCGCTCCTCTATTCATTCTTATCTGATGCCTGCGACAGCTGCTCTGCGCTCACCTTGTGGCTATGACAGACAGTACCCAGCTCCACAAAACTCCTTTAAAATTTCGGATGAAACAGAAGTTTCTTTTACAGACAGAGAAACTACTGGGCTACAGCGAAAACTATTTCTCTACTATCATCTTCATGTTGGGTGTAAGGAATGATTGCCTCCTGAGCGCCGTTGCAATAGCTGTAGAGGATTCATTTCAATAACCCTGTCTGTGACATGTCTCCTAGTCTAGATTCAGTTCCTGAAGAAGTAGCTGTGACAACTTACTCTTCGCTCTGTTCCGTCATGTCGCATCATGTGAACATACGTACGTCTTCCCCGTCTGTATGGACCCNCCCGCTTAACCCTGTCCCTGCGCAACAGTACAAGCACACAACGTATTATTTAATGGGAAACCAAGCCACAAAATTGATTGACACAAATATTAGTATTCAAACACATGATCACCGGCTTTGCGTCCTAGCGAGATGTCGGGTTGGGAGTCGTATCTTTTACATCGTTCACTGCATTTCACTTTTTGACATTTTAATAAGGCAGACACACCACAGCTGGCACCATAGCGGTCAGTAAGTGATTTAGACAACAATGGCGGGCAGTAGCGTTTCTGAGTGTCGATACTTTCAATACTCAGCATTTTCGATGTCATATTAAATTCCAAGGATTGCAACAATACCATTTCGATATTTTCGATGGACGCGGCGACAATTTGTTGACCTAGATTGCCAAAGGTATTCAAAGTATCGGAAAGTGTTAAAAGTATCGGAAGATATCAAAAAGATCGAAATGACTATTGAGTATCAGATAAGAACAGAATCGATACTGTCAAAAATACAGAGAATGACGAGAGAATATCGCTATATCTCGAACTCCAGGTATCGGCCCGCATGTATCAGATGAACACGCACAGACCAGTATGAGATAATGAGGTGGGTGAGGTATGATGTACACCAGATATGCCGTGAGTCTGACAGTGGTAGCCTGCAGCTTTGTCTGTGAACCCGGGTCATTGTGACACACAGCTAATGGGGGATTACAAAAGCAATTTACAAAAACACCCCCCAATAAAAAACTATAATTTCTTCCACGAATCGACGCTGGGCTTCTCCTGAATAATATGAAATTAAAGGTTCATTTTTCTGATGCCAAACAAAAAAACAAAAATGATCCTGTCTGCATAGCATGGGATAATAATTTTAAGAAAGAGGTGGGTTGTTTTTTTTTTAATATGAAACTTGGCTGGGATTTCTAGCTGGCTTATCCGAATCAGGACAAAAGATTCACCTCCCCTGTTCTTCTCCTCACCACGTGCTTTCCCTATTATCTGGCGTAGCTGTGATGAGAGACCGCTGGTCGATTGTTGAGGTCGCTAAGAAGAAGTAAACCTCACCGCCTTAACGTTCTTCTGCCAATACCAAGACACGGAGGTGCGGTGGAGGACACGGGAGAGAGGGAGAAAAGGACCTAAGAGTGATAAAGATAGCGATGCAAGTGGAGAGAGAGAGAGAGAGAGAGAGAGAGAGAGAGAGAGAGAGAGAGAGAGAGAGAATGTCCTAAGGGTATTGTAAAATCTTGCAGCCAAGGTGACAACCCGTTGCCAATGCCGAGTCCTCTCTAGAGACCACAAAACTGAACAACCAACTGCTGTAGGTTGCAGCTGTTACGATTGTCCCACCTTCTACCTTTCTTTTTTTTTTCAATTCTAGGTCAGGTATCGGAAAAAATTATCCCGCAGTGCATCGTTTCATTACGCGCGATCCGTTCTGTGGGCCAAATGTACACAAACGGTGAGAATCACAATAGGGAGTCATCCGCGCCCCATACAGGAATTGGTATGGAGTAAACCGGTCGGCTCTTGTGCATACATTGCCATCATTTTCATTGTGGTCATAAATAAATGCGCGCGATCGTTACTCGGGCCAATTTCGCACTTGTACTCTAAACATTTGCCACACACAGAGAAATACAAAGGCTCATTTCAATATGCGCAAAAGACAGGAAAATGTCGCATTTCTTGAAAGAACAAGACTGTAAATACTCGCAGTCTAACAATATTCGTAGATGAACATGCTGTATTTTTTTATCCTCCGTCCTCTTTCGCCCGTCGTTACGACAAAAACTTGTTATGGTATCGAATCTGCGACCTTGTACTGATGCCGTGCTCAATGTCAATTTTTTTTTTCAGTTGTTGCCCAAAGCCGCCTGCCCGCATCTGTTGCCCCCGTATGTTTATTTATTCATTCACCGGCGAACTGGATGAATGAATCAGCGCTACTTCAGCCAGGATGACCTTGAGAAAAATCATGTCAGCTCGCACAATAGTCAGCCACAAGCTCGACCCGGGTCATTGTTTCTTTTATGTCCGAAAAACTGCAGTTTCTATTTCTTCTTTCAGCGCTTTCACAATGGTGTGAGACTCCTCCGCCTGCAGGCGTTCCCATTATCCGGACAAAACGATCGCTGTGGCGATGGAGAGAGTGGTACCAAAGATCAAGCAAGATTTTTCAATGGATGTGAGTGAGAAGAGACCACAGACGAACTTTCGGTGGCCGAAAAGATGGGAGACAAACCCGAAGATGCGACCGTCATCTTCAAATCTGTTGACACTTTCAACAGAAGGAAGGGGATGGATAGACTTTACAAAAAAATATACCACCATACAACGTGACGCAAAAATTTTACAAACGTGAATGCAAACTTCATGTTAATGATCTCATGAAGGAACCAGATATAGTACAAATTATAACGTGATAGCCGATATCTAGCAATAACCGGTGCTCGTCTTTCCTACACACAGACCCGCACACACCTGGCCAGTCTGATATCTTGTGAATAAAGGAAACCCGCTAAAGAGCTGAGCTCAGATGCGTAAGAGAACAGCTCAGATACCCGCAATGAACACGAGACCTGTGTCTTGTCTTCTCCACTTTCCAAATCTCAGAGAGACACTCCAAACCATTTGGAGCGTGATGGCACACGGTCATATGACGCAACGTCACTAAAGCTGAGTGAGCAGCTCATCTCTGATGAAATCTAAGGATCTGAAAGATGACTACCTTGTCAACAACGCAAGAAAGATAGCCAAATGGCTACCCTCATCCAAGCACGTCTCGACAGATGGCACAATATCGCTGCGGTATTAGCACAGGGAAAACGGGTCATTTCTTTAACACCCCAACCTCCTTGAGCAATAATTCCTTGTTCGGTGCTTTTGAAAATAGTGGAGTCAGTTTACCAATTACTGCGACACTGCAATTATTTTCGTAACCTTTTTTTGGTTGCTATTATTTGTTCAGGAAAAGGGAAGTCTGTTCCACGATGGCGCCTTGAGGAAGCACCACCAAGCTCCCCCAAGAACAGATCTGACAGCCCAGTGCTGAGGTTCAGCAGTGAAGATGATTGTGGGAGCAAATTTTAATGACATCGCTAAAAACTAATTTGATAGTGTAGTCTAGCTTCCAACAACATGAACACATTGAGGGTGTTTCTCTTTGATATGGTACAGGCTGCTTCCATTCACTCATAGTTACAGCTTGCCACAAAACTGCTCATGCAAGTAACTGTTGTGTGTTCACCAATTAATAGCCATCATAAAGAATAGCCAAGCCGTTTGCCAGCTGCTGACCACAGTCCGTTGATTCATGGCACACCTCAACTTTGCCATCGCGCCCTTCTTCATTTCATTATCTTTAGATTTTAAAAGGAACTTTAAGGAGGCTCACGAAACACTAGCTCCAACATCTTCGCCATTATCCCTATCAAGTGGCCCTCCACAACAACAAAACCCGCAAGAAATCTTGGGACATTGTACCTGGGTACCTTTACAACGTTCGCAGGGACGGGAAAACCTAAACCACACCGACAGAAGGCCAATGGCTTTCTTGGAATATTCTTTTTTGATTGCCTCAAGACCTTGTTTTGTGACAGATGTGAACGGGTCAAATACAAAGACGGTTATAACGACGCTCTTAGCTAAGCCAAACAAAGGAGTTGCCAAGATACTGAAACAAAACAACAAGGAAAAAAAAAAGCACTCGAAAACGGCTCGTAATAACGGATACACCATTGCTCTCTTATCACGAATGTCGCTTAGTCATCGAATAATTAGTGGGGAATTCCTTAACTCGATGTCAACAGATGCCAAAAGCGGTTAGACTGTCGCCGAGTTTCCATTCGATGGTCTAGTATTTCCTTGCGCACTCGGTCAACTCAGCCCATGAGCACATTGCTGGCAGGTTGCGTTCATTAATATGAGCGGACAATATTACCGACATAATTAGAGTAAATACACGTATTATTACCGACCAACAGTATTATTTCCATAGCTGATGATACAAGACATGGAACAAAAACAACTAAAAAAAAAGAATGTGCGATGGGAGAGAAGATCCGAGAAGCTCGCTGCTTATATAAAATAAATTTAGCAAACCAACATCATCATCATCAACAACAACAACAACAACAACAACAACAACAACAACAACAACAACAACAACAACCAACACTCGATACACCAAATAAAACGCATGCAACCATTAACAGGTCAGTCCGAATTTCACCTGCTGTTCTAAGCCTTAAGCCCTCCAAGGCTTTTCAATGATTAAAGCAATGTTGAGGCTGCCAAATGTCCATATCATATCATTTGGGATAATAGCCCAGGCCCTTGGCCAGCAACTGTTCATTAATGTTTCATCACATGGTGGTTGTTGACTGTAGAAATCTATACAACTTTCCTTTTCTCCTCACACACGATTCTTGTTTCACCTGTCTTATGTCATCAACGAGAAACGTCTCTACGACTGTCACTGTTGGTTTGAGCAACAGCGACCACAGGACAGTTTCCCAGCCATCTTGTAGAAGCATAATAATATCAAGAGCGAGCAGCCATTGTAACTTGATCCAAGGCAAAGTGTTGCTCAAAGAGAATGAATGGTTTCAATGGCGCACTGCTGGAATTAGTACTGTCAATAACAATGGTTATTGTCAACAATGGTACCGTTGCGTCCCTCAAGCCGGCAGCGTGTCACCACCGATCGAGCTTTTGTTTCATTTGTATTGCAGGCCTCTCCGTTCAGAGAGCAGCTAAGCGTCCAGTGACATGCTCCCTACCCAAGATAAAGGAGACACAATAGTGTTGGTTTCAAAACCGATCACCGTGGACGCTTGACCAATAAGACGAGAATCTCGTACTGTTCTACCGATTTTTTTTTTTTACTTCGTGTAAACCGATACTCCCAACTAACCTGTTTTAAAAGCTCATCTACATTCTCTCCCTCTCGCTCTCTTCTTCCTTCCGGCATATGACTCATGTAAAATCGCCACTGTAATTTTGTTATGAGCCTTTCTGATCTGTCATTCCCTCCAGCTATCACAGTTAGTGTATGTCTGTGAGTTCAAACACCCACAGAGACAGTTTGCAGAAGAAGGTGGCGATAATCGACCGCAAACTAGGGTATCACTGTGAAGCCAGTTACTATGTCTGACAACAGTCGTTGAGTTCTCACTGAGAAAATCTGCGTTGACATGCTAAGTTCTCTATGCTCATTGTTGTCCCAACAATAATCACAACAACAACAATAATATCTTTACTGACTCTTAGTACACAAGGTATAGATGAGCGCAATTTCAACACTTTCACTGGGGTTAAGAAGCCTCCCTTTAAAGTCAGGGTAATTTGAAACAGATAAACAAGTTTAGAGGACTAAAGACTCTTTGAACTGCTAATCATCCTTAGATTAGAGATGAGCTTTCCCGTAGCTGGTGGCAAACTTGCCCAAGGCCCAAGGCGACTCCATGCTCGACTGAACCGCTTGTTCTTCATTATGGCCAAGACATAGCGTGAGGCAGTAAAGAAGTTATCAGGTCGTTATCGGCTTCACATGCAGTTAAGGAACGGAACGAGTAAGACGTACAATCCCACGACAACTGACGGTTTCACGCCTAACTGCTGAAGGATACGCTTTGAAGATACTCAAAAGGCAATGCGACAGACTGCGGCGAGTTGTGAATGGGCCGCTGAAATGGCCTACAAGCCATGACAATGTCGCAGTAGGTGTCGATACGTTTAGATGACAGAAGATGATAAACCAAGGCGTTCTGCAAGGACAAAAACCTGCGGGGCAGGTGCTGTCTACGCTCGCCCTGGGTCGCTGCACAAAGGTATACTTCTACACTCGAGGCTGTGGGAAAATGACTTAGCGTCTACAGAGAAGAAAAGGGCACGAAGGTTGGTACTGGCATTGACCATCTCTTCGCTGGCCACCTCACCGGCAATACACATAATTTATTCTCTTCGGCTACCTTGCTGTTTGGGAAATTCCCACGGCTCCTCAAAGCGATGATGTCAGTCCTCCACCGGAGATAATAACAGCTTCATCATTAGACAGCATTCCTTGCATGTAAGCGTTAAAGGGACCTTTAGTGGAGGCTACCTCAAAGATAGTTATGCATTGGGACAGTGGGTACTATGCCAAAAGCCTGAGTCAGCAGTCTATAGGAATGTCAAAAGCTGGCCAAAGACAGGAGTGGAAGCATTGTCTGAGGGCATACGGAAGAACTACAGCAGCAGCAACGTTATCGTTTACGTCCCATGAGACCTGTCGATTTACGACATCCAGTACGTTCGCGGTGAATTACATTACTTCGACACCCTTGTAGTACAGCATGTAGTTGGAAGCGGATATCAACAACAACAACAACATCATCATCAACAACAACAACAACATCATCATCAACAACAACAAGTCCATTTAGAGAAAAGGGGAGCTTGACTTACCAGTTTCGCAATACTCTCCCTCCCATCCATCCAGGCACACCTTGGTGCCGTTTCCGCTGCAGGAGTAGTGACCAAACTTATCATCCCTTGGCCGACACAGATCTGCGCAGTTGGCACCGTAGTAGTTGGTGTCACAAGTGAATCGGAAGGCGTACTTGAGCATGGAGGAATTGAAGGTGTGCTCAAAATTATACCAGTTTTTCCCAGAGGAGGCCGTCCGGATCTCCGCCAGACGTGCAATCAAAATGCTCCGATATTCTGTGGACAAAACAAGACAATATAGAAATTAAGTTGCAACAGAGTGCTGATAACACACACAAGCTTGAGCTCACTTTTACCTATCACAACATGTCTTTGAAAAGCAGATACTGTCTAAAGGTGGAATAGAAACGATGCCATGCGACTCCATTCTCCATATAATCTCAAATAATTCTCCTGTAGAGTTGCGACTAGGCGAAGCTTGAATATGGAAGTTGATCCCAAGTAAACACGGTCGATGAACGCTGTAATCAACGGGTAAATGGACTTAACCATGCAAACAATGTTTTAACATGCATCGATGCCACAATTCACTTTTGTATGACATCTATGACATTATTTATGAGGGTATGGTCCAACTTTAACGTGGGTGTCATTTCAATAATATTCAGCTCATATTATGTACTGGCCCAAGGCTGATGTTAAATGCATACTGTAGTAACTATGGACAGCTCAGATCTATATTTAGGCTATCAATATCTATGTCACCTTCGGTTTCACCCAACGAAGAACAATTGACTAAACCCAATGAAAATAACAAGATGGGTGTCATAAGCCTCCCCCNCCGCCTGTTGACTAGGCCCAAGGTCGATCTACAACATTTACAACATGTTGCGGTGGACATCTGCAAAACACCATTGTTCACGGCGACCTGTCTGTTATTTGTCTAATTCTCTAATGACCCCCACAAGAAGGTTCAGGAAATTGCTGCTCTCGCTAATACCTACTATTTCCTACTACAATTATTCACCACTTCCGAAGGACTCCACGCTACATCTCCCAGCGTGAGAAGGAAGGAAGGAGACCGACCATCGACCCGTGCGACAGTTTCTGATCATTTTTTTCCCCCCACCTTCAGAGATGAAACGTCTTCAGATCGATCCATGGGCCAACCAACTGACTGTTCGCGTGACAAGCTCCTGAGACCAGGGCACCCATCAAAGACATCGCTACCCTCGTAATGATGCGTGAATGCAAAGTCATTTCGGGCAAGTTGCGTGTGATAATAGATTGGTGTCACACAGTGTTCGAGGTCCTCAGTTGGGCTGATAGATTGTATGGAGAATTTTTTTTTGTGTGCTTTGTTTATCTTTCATCAAGCAGTGCGTGGGATGTACACGTACAGATGAAGCCTAACCAGTTGTAGAAGATACCATTAGTTTTACAACATTGTATTATCCAAGTTATCTCCACACATCACGGGACCCACACGTTTCATTTTCATAGTGATGCAATTAATTACAAGCTCAAACTCACTTACTAACCTGTGATACAGCGTTATGGCACTATCAGCGTTATGGCACTATCAGCCTTCCATTCTTCGCCAGTTATACCGGAGTTGCAGCGAGTGTGAACAGTGTTTATAAATTTAGTATAACATTCCGCCCAGGGAGTCCACATTAAATTCAGGGAAACTCCGGCCTTCAGCCATTGCGGTTGAGTTCAATGTTGAAAATAACGGCGTGATCTGTTTGGCCATGCCCTCATAAATAATTCGTGTAGAGTGGTGAATTTGGGACATAAAAGATTCATCAACAGCGAAGGGGATCATTTTACGCTAGTCTCGGAACAATCGTTGATATCTACAGTATATGGGTGGCCACAGTGAAGATCTCAAGGTGAGTATAACAACCACTATGAAAAGGAGGAAGGAAGGGGAGGGAGGAGAGAATAATGCCACTACTTAACCTTGGGTAATTATCAGGAAGAGACTAAGTCACTGTGACCTCGTTGAGACTCACACACAAAGCCGATCAGGCGGCGCGCACGACCACGGGCGTTGGGCATAAAGTGAGCAGTCCCAGCGCATATTGTACTGGTGCGTCCAGTACAGGTAACAAATGGACGGTGACAACTCTATACCGATGGTGAGTGAGCTGTCAATCGATTCCTGGCGCTGACCAGCACCGACTGTTAAGTGGCCACCAGGTAGCATTGAATAAGGACGGCTATTAACCACTTGCGTGCCGTCGCTTTTGTTCTGGCGTTTGCAGCTGAGACGGGTCGGGAGCAGTAACTAATGTGAGTCAACTCAAACCGAGACTCTTGCTCAGCAAAACGGGTGTTGGCAGTCTCACAGGCAAAGGGGACCCAGATGGGTATAGCCTCTAATTATAATTACTGATACTAGACGTCCTCTAGGTGATAGCCAATTTGCCACGCGTATGAGCAGTGTTCAGTAAACACAACATACGGGTACCTTCAGTACTGATCCAGCGCAGTTGAGTCAATAAATGTATTATGGAAAATTACCGAACCACTCACTCCTGAATATCACTGTGGAGAGTGGACTTGTACACAGGCTTGATACTGCGCTACATAGTCTAGTGGACATTCCAATATGAGGCGCTGTAACCTTCCCCTACCAATACTTGAGTGGCAACTAAGCCCTCGATTTCTTGGCTACACGAGACTTTTACAGAAACATAAGTCTACATCAACCAATGTGTCGACCGCAGCGCACGTTATGAAATACGCAGATATAGGCGGAAATACGCAGAACGACATCACAGAGAATATGAACTGACACAGGCATGAGGAATCGAGGAACAAAGTAGTCTACACAAGCCAAACTTAACATGATAGGTTAAGGCTTTCTGGGCCACTGTGAGTTTTTATCGTGTTCCTTCCGTGGCACCGTTATTAGCGGTCCTGATGGCATCACTTTCATTTCAAACCTTGCGTCGTCAGAGAACTAACAGTATTCTCTCTACAGTCGTCATAAGAGTTCGACATGATTATTTTTTTTGGGGGGTAGGCGAGAAGGGAGGAGACGGCATAACCAAACTTAACAAGTACACACGCGCACGCGCACTCACAATACATAAGTCTTCCTCCAGGTCTGAGAAGGTGAAGAGGGTTCTAAGTAGTGGCTCAGACACAACATAAACATCAAGAGGATCAAAACCCCAGCGAGAGGCTCGACACCACGCCTCGGCATCTCTGGAAAAATAGGTCCCTACTTGAGGGCACTAAACATACAGCACCAGTGGCATCACAAACCAAAGGGCGACTCCAACAGAATCCTTGCCATTACTGCTGAGCTACCAATACAATATAATTTCGATTGCTTTCAGATAAATTATTAGGGTCAGGGTCACCTCCATACAATTAACTCTTGATACATGTGGCACATATTCCGGTGAGTGAGGTCCGAGTTAATCTAAATCCAAACAAAGATGTACCTGAATAGCGTGTTGTATATTCCATGTGTTTTTCATACCTAGCTGGTGTTTATATAGAAAGATAAATATATATTTTGATCTAGACTCTTCCAATTTATCCTTATGCATTTTTAAGGGCTAAATGTTACGTTGCAATTTATTGCGGTTGTATTTTTCTTTGCTTTCGATGTTGTTTGGTTCCAAATATTCTTCTATTTCATCTCCAGTTTTTTATTCTTTAAAGTGAGTAAAGTACAAATGTAAACAAAGGTTGATTTGTATTGGAATGAGAATATGTTCCGGACGTTCTCATGAGTATACCAAACTGCTTTCCCTTAGTCATCGATTACTTACGGAACAAATATGGAATACACACCATGACTTCTGTTTAGCTACGAAGCTATTCGCGTATATATTAGCTCAAATATCGCTGTTCAGGTACATAGCCATACAGGGCCACTTCGATACCACCAGTGCTCGTACAGAGCTTCCTCGATACCGTCAATGCCTGGCCAACACTCATCTCGATACCGCCAATGCTCGGTCAGGAATCTTATAAGAGATCTAAAAACTCTCTGACATCACTGTACTCTTGAGATGTGCAGGCGACTCACAGAAATTAAAGCCATAATTAGTGCACACATTCCAGGTGGATCATTTTGGCAGACTGTAAACACGTGAAAGATGTCTTGTTAAGCCTCGGAAGTAATAATGCACGTGTGCAAAGAAAGTGTGTAAGTGCTAGATGGAAAGCGGTAGTCTACTGCAAAATGAACGCATGTTGAATGTTCAGCGTTGATTCTGAAGGTCTTACCCTGTCCACTGAGTACTTTCTCTTGGATCAAGAGCACACTGACCAATGCATGGTACCTTCAGCATTAACATGCTAGTGTTGAGTACCATGAAACAAATTCCGATACACTCTTGCGTGAGCTGGCGAGAACTCGGTGTGTACATGCTATTACTAAACAACAATAAGAAGAAATGACAGTTTGATCCTAATCAGCTTACGGAGTATGAGGTAAATGTTGAAGCAGCTGTGCCTATATGATGAAGAATAACCCCACAGGACCATCAGGACAACTGACTACCTTTTGCTCACATAATCCAGCATCATTTGTCAAATGGAATTCATTGAAAAGGTTCTGTTCAAACCTACAGCAAAAAACACTTTTCCCGCATGTCAGACTGCATACAGTATTATCAAATGCTATTTATTTTGTACTAGTGACATTGTATTCTGTAAAACAACTTCCCCAAACCTTGATACATTCAGTAAACTTCCATTTTCACTTTTGTAATACACTTTGATGGCAGCAATCCACCCACAATCTAAAGTACACGCCTTTTATTCTTTCGTATGAACCCTTTTCAACCTCCATTCTCTCTCTCTTTCTC
>JAWQUT010000178.1:175384-205692 GCA_033807755.1 Ellobium chinense | reverse complement strand
GGGGGGGGGGGGGGGAGGAGAGGACAGACCGATGTCCGGTCCTGTGCCGTGTTGAGGTTTACCTGGCGAAGCAATAAATTTCAGAATGAATAAGCCGGACGGACGTCCTGCTGTCAGCAAATAAATGACCCTTTTCTGTCAGGAGCTCGTCTCAGCCACTGGTCTTATGCTCGTCTCAGTGACTGGACCTGGTGTTCTGGGTGTGCGACTCATCATCAACTCTGGCCGCTCAAGTGTGGGAACAGTGATAGTCCAGCTCTTCCCGCTGTGGCACACAACTGACCGTTTTCCTGGGACGAAAACGTCACCGCAAAAGGCTAACAACGTGACGGTTTCCTCAAACCATGCAACCGGGTAAACTAGTAAGATATAGGATAACATCATTTTGAGCGGCCGTGTCTGATATCAACTCAGTGAAGAGAATTAAGCATCGCAAGACTGTGCAATTTCGATGCGCTTACGTTAACGTTCAGGGAATTTTGTGGAATAGGGAACAGTTCGGAACTTCGAGGGTAAGGCCAGTGGCAGAGGTGGTCAAGTCTACACGATACACTCGTCATGATTGTCAAGTTCCATTCCGACACCAAGACAGTCTCTGTCTAGCTGGTCTAAGTGAATTTGTTCTTCATTATATTATCGTATGAACTGCAACCTTTGTCTCTTCCATTTGAAGAGTGCAAAACTGGGAGACGAATAAATTGCCACTTCCACTAGACAGCAGACTAAACTAATCTACTTTCTCTTTGCTGAAATGAAAAACAGAATACCTCTGATCACATAAACATGTTTTGTTTTGTATCGCGACATTCTATTTTAGGTCCAAGAATTGTATTATTCCGCCACTGACGTCCGCTTTGAGAGACAAGGATCCTTTAACCTTCAGGCATCTTCTGCCCCCGCCCATTGATCAATGTGTCCTTTCCAAAAAAAAAAAATCACCAAAAAAACTCTAAAGTCTCTGCGGAAGGACAGCACGGCTCTGTGGCATTGTGGCCAACAATAGAGGAGACCCGGATGACAAAAGAGAAGGGCAAAGAGTGTACAAAGGAGAATGAGGCCGGGGACAATGGGCAGGATGAACAGGTGGAACACTGGAGTAAACTTGAGCAAAATGAGTCCACATCACGTCCACTTCTCGCTAGTATCCCTCTGACCTCGGAAATGTGATCTCTGTTTATCAGACAGACAGACAGCCACTTCCTTCCCTACAGTGGAACTTTATGACTTTAAACGTCATATAGTGCTCGAAAAAATTACAAATTCAGTGCAATTTTTAAAAACTCTAGACTAATCCCTCTGACTTCGGACACGTGATGTCTGTTGGTCTGACAGACAGCCATCTCCTTCCAGACGATAAAACCTTATGATTTCGAACCTCTGATGCTTGAAAAACTCAAAAACTCACTACAACGAACTTATCTTAGACTTCTAGAGCCTCTGAGATTTCTATATCAGTGTTTACTCACGAGCTCTCACGAAACTTGAAATGATAGACTTGTCGTTTACAGGAGGTCTTAACAGCTTTTCCGGGTGTGGTCGTTTCGGTAACATGAGTAGGCTAATACATAAACATAACAAATGCAACATATTGCTTTTTGTTGTGCAACCATCCATGTCAAATCCAAAGTATGCTGGAGCAGAGCTGCACATCGAGACATGTTGAAGACAAATTTATCTAAATCCCATTAAACAAAAACAAAACCATACTCAGTGTGCATTGAAGATGAAAGCTGATCTGACTTGCTACTAGCTGCAACACAAACAATGCTGGTTTTGGATATCTTCAAGAGATTTCACGTTCCTACCTACTGTAACAGAACCTCTAGAATGTATTCCTGACAGGGTTGTTTTTTTTTTTTTACAGCAGTCGCTTTGAACTGCCATTTACCTTTCATTCTTGTAACGATTTTTTTGCCTTAACCCTAATGAATGTCGAGTAATCACCCCAATAAATGGATTAATTCGGGATTCACCGCCAAAGTATTACTGAACACGAAGCTAGCAATCAAATGGTAAACGAGCTTTCGATCTTCTTTGTTCCAAGGAGTTCACAAATCGCTTTACTACCACACAAATGCAACATGAAAGAGAACACAGAACTTGCAGCGAGTCCGGATAATGTTAGTAAAACCAATAAAAAGCTCTGCATAGCGTAAAAGGCTCTGATAAAACATGTGTGCCAATATAAGTGTAGATGTTAACCGGCATTGTGTACTGGAAAGATCTTTTCAAGTAGGCGATAAAAAAGCATTAGTCTACCTTACTACATGTCTGAGATATACCGAGTAAATGGAGAGAGAAAGCAAATCGAAGTCCTAGAATGAGGCTCCGTCACTAACACAGATAATGTCTACAGTAAAGCACATACATACAAGTAGATCTATACACTAGAGACCGCCGTTGTTAGTAGCGTACTGTCAAGTTTCGACAACTGGAATTTGTGCAGTTCTGGCACTCGTGAGGACAAGCTACCACGATATCCATTGAATTGAGAACTTGCGCATTTACGATGGGATCTCTTACCACCGTAAAAACTGTATTCGTGTATCGGCGCTGAATGCATCTTAGTAGCGTTCAGCGTGCAGAATTAATGTAACTCTATCGTCAATGCGTAAGTTCTCAAATATTTCATATGAGATAAACCTTCCCAAACCACAGTCGGCCTATTTGCACTCCTCACTTAATAGCAATATTTTTTTAAAATGAAAAACAAACCTGGGAGAGTGCAGAGCAGTGCGAGATGGAGCGACAAGGCATAAAAATATAGAATCCAGTGCTTTACTGAAGTGCATTTGAATTTACATTAATTGTTTTAACGTTGGAATTGGCCACAATGGTCTACAATAAACATTCAAGAGAATCGAAAACACATACCTTATTTTGTTTATAAAATTTGAAGAAAAAAAGCTCCAGTTACCGCACTGTCTATTTAATTGCAACTCTTATTATCACGCTTTCACGATATAATACCATTAAGTAGGGTAAACTGTATATCATATTGCCTATATCACAATATTACCATTAAGCGAAACAAACTGTGTATCATATTGCCTAGATTTATATCGCTAAGTGTGCCTAACCGGGTGAAAGCATTCAGGGTTCAAGACCAGATTTCGTTCCACTTACTGTCTGTATTCAGTGTGGCGCTATCTCTTTGAGCTAATTAAACCACTATTTAAATAACACATCTGTCAGGCCCGGCTTACTCCAAACATACCAGGTATCCATGGGGACCAGGGGGTTTACAACTTGTTTAAGTATTCACTTTCATCTGTGCAACCTGCTCACCCCCAAAATCGTTAGGTCAATGCCCTTCTCTCTCACAGGCTCACCTTTACGAACGATCGACTACTCAGCCAAGCGAAGGAGGGAATTAACTCCGGGAGTGGAGAGAGAGAGAGAGAGAGAGGGAGAGAGAGAGGGAGAGAGAGAGAGAGAGAGATAGAGAGTAAAGAGAGGATGAGAGAGAATAGAGGACTCGCATAAAAGCTAAATAAATGATTAGACCCCACTAACAACAAGGCAATAAAAGAGACGTTGGCACTTTCACATGTAGATCTATCCTCAGTTATTCTTGCAAACTGGTTAAAAACACCTCATGCTGAGAACGTAACGGGCAGTTAACACTGGAAGTTCACCTCACTTACAAAAAGACGAACGCCTATGTTCACAGTGATCGACAAAGATAGGTCTTCTCTGTTCAAGGCTAACTGGAAGGGAAGCTCACGGGCGTTATCTCATAGCTGCTACAACTTTAATGTTCACCGCAGCACAGTGGCTCCTTCCGATACTAAGAGGAAAATTATAGGAAAGGTGAAAAAACATACACAGAGACGAGAAATCCGATTACAAAAAAAAAACAACAAAACTGACATCGCTGTCAATGCCTCCATCATTTCTCAAGGTGAAATGAAACGACTTAGCCTAGACTCGGTAGCTGGGATGTGCCCGAGTGATCTGAGACGCACGCGATGGAAGAAAAGAAGACGAAAGCATCAACAGGAGAGAAGATCTGTCTGTCTTGCTGCCATCCAAAATGAGGCTTAAGTTGCATTTTTTTGTTGTTGTCGAAATCAAGTTACTAGTATCACATAAAAGCTTAGTATGTATACTATTCACTAGATGAAAGAAAAATTGAAGTTTCGCTATTCTGGCCTGAGATATAGAGTAACTGTTTGAGATGGCAGGGGGTTACCCAAGCGACAGGGGGAAAATTCTGAAAACATCGCGATGACGAACAATTTTATTCTACAGAATCCATATAATATGCCTCACAAAAACTCAAAGTTATCCAAAATTACTCACCATGTGCCCATAAACAAAAAGAATATCAGTGTCTCTGTGTGTGGAAAAAAAAAAATCTTACTCTCGATTTCCGCAATAAACAACAATTTGACAATGGATGGCCTCTTCATCTTCAGAGCTTGATAAATTATTTCAGTTCCTAAATTAGCAACATAAACCCTATTTTGACTAGCTGCAAGACATATATTTTCATGTTCCAGTTTCTTTGCCAAAAGGGGAAATAATGCGCATGTGCAATGTAGCATGAAAGATGTGTTTCAGCAGCTGTGGCCAATATGATGTCATCAGTTACTAACTACTGGCGCTTCGGATCAGACAGTACGGTTTAGAGGGTAATGCCGATTGACACACCAGTTATATAGTAGCGAGACATGCCGAAGTACCGTACATTAATACTTTAGGTTACAAAGGGCTTGAGTCCAAAGGCAAACGGCGTGCCTAGTTCTGTATCACCATGTGGTAAAGTAATGACTTTCTCTACAACCATGTTTTATTTGGCAAAGCGCAAGAAACGAGTTCTTGATTTCAAACAAAGCAATACCGGTACTATATGAAATGAAGTTATTTTTTGTTAATAATTTTATAATGTCTAAATGATGGTCTGTGGATACCACAAAGGGCAACGTAACCTTCTCTCCACCGACCTCCATCACCTTTCTTTGGTCTTTTCACCCGATCCGAGCCCTCGGTAATAGGAAATCGGTGAACATCACACTCTCTTTCACATCACCACTAGTTCAAGAAGACTAGTCTTGTAAAATGGATAGCGTCATTCAAAAAACAAAAAAAAAAAAGAAAAAAAATGCGATCGAATCCAATTAAAGTGAAGTTACGGTAGCTTTATTAAAGTTTTATAATCACGCACCGGTGACTAGAGACCGGATCACTGATGGGCCGCGGAAGACAGAAACAAGAGAGTGGCAGGGAAAATCTGGAGGGCTGAGTGACGCCCCTCAATCACTCAATTCAATGCGCTATTCACAGAGCGTGCAGGGATCGAGAAAAGGCCAAAAAAATAAACGGCACGACGGGTGGAATTGCACGTGATAGCAGGGAGAATACAAGAAAATCCCATAGTCGTAAAAACCCCTGACGTCAACTACTATTATTTGCACAATGACAAATACCTGAAAGCGATGGTTTTATTTCAACGTCTAGCATCAGGAGACCCGATCCTGGTCTGAGCACCGCCGCTCTTGTTTGGGCTTTATTTAAAGTCCCCTAGGGCAAGGCGGCTCTTTTCGGAGAACTGAGCACTGTAGAGCCATTAAATTTGAACTACAGTAGTCTACCAGTTCGGATAAAGGGAACAGACAAAGCGAGCTTGCGCGCTGCACTTTTTATCAGCATAACAAAGGCAGAAAGGATAGTGCGGTTTACCACAACTAAATTGTAGAGTCTGAGGACTGTCGTAAATGAAAAACACGATAAGAGATCAACCAGATGTCTTAGACTTTACACAGCGATAGAATACAAGGTGTAACACTTTCAATACCTCAACTATATTTAACTACATTTTAGCTTTACAAAAAAAAAAAAAAAATATCTGTATGATTTCAACCATATTTTGGCATTACAATTTTACTTTTTAAGAAAAAAAAAACCAGACAGAAATTAGCAAGATTCCCTGGAAGCAATTATTATATCTGTGTGTTCAGAAATATTGGGCTCAAAGTGTTATTTTTGTGTGTATTTCAGTTTACATTACAGCGTTTCTTTAAGAGATAAGGCGTCGCCGTTTATTGGGTCCATGACAGGAGCACCGAGGGATGGATCGATGAAAGATTAACAATCTACTGATTAAAAACATACTATCATTTCGTCGACGAAATACAAGTCGAGTAAACAATATCTACCCAGAACGGCAAGGTGAGGGGAGGAGGCGTAGAAACATATCTACCAGCCAAGCCAATTATTAGTACATCTTATATGACTTGCCTTTCGTTAAGATGATTCGCAGCATACCGTCTCTAATGCAAGCTAACACCACCAGCTTAACATAACTATAGACGTATTACTTACTCCAGACTTTTACAAGAATGTCTTATACCCACACCTTTTCTCTCATACCTACACCTTGTCTATCTCAAAAACATGAGCGCATACACTTTTTTTTTCTCTTTTGTGTGTCTCCCCTCCTCCCGCTCTCTCTCTCTGTCCCTCTCTCTGTCTCTCTCTCTGTCTCTCTCCTCTTCTAGTATTTCTGGTCGCCGTTGCGCATATCTCCTTAGGTGTATGGTTTTCGCTAACTGCCTGGGTAAAACAGAACACAAATAATTACTGTACAGCCTCCAGATTGTGCCCTAGCTCCGTTCTGGCATTTTGGTTACTGTTAAGCTGGAAAGTTCATGGAGCGCCGCGCCTAGTAGGCGCGCTAGCACCGCTTACCTAGGATTTACTAAGGTAACCAATACATCGATATATCCTGGGAACGGACAGACGGCGGTACTGTCAGCTGGCGTACACACACATTACACTTAAAATAGGGACTAGAACTGCAAAGTAGCCAATCCACACACGGCAGGCAACGCAGTGACATCCCTCTATATCCAATCCGAGCACTTGTTACATACACAGTGACAATCGCAGAAGTCCATAAAGAGTACTCCACTGTAAACAAATCGCGAGTAAAATAAAAGAAGGGCAATAAACTGACAGGGGTCAAGGTTTAACCAAGTTCGCAATCAATGGTTAGTTTTTTCTCTCTTCAGTTGGATGTAACAGTGTTTCTACACAATGCTGAAGTTTACGTTTTACGCCAAGATGCAGAGCCTTCAATCAGATAAGGCACTTGTGTTCTCATTTAAATAAAGGTAGTAGTAATAATAACAATAATCAGAAACATTATCTGGGGCTTGAAATGTCAGAGAGTTCAGGAAACGACCAAGTAGGACTGATAAGACCCGAACATTTCGACAGCATCAAACAATGGTCAGAAGTAACGTCTAACGGATTAGCTTGGCCCAAACAAACCAAGAATCCCATTAAGGAAGGAAGTAACGGGTCTGCGGTTTTTTGTTGTTTTTTTTTTATCTGGAAACACAGCATAGCTGACCTGTAGAGAAGGTGACATTTCCAAATCCAAATGAAGAACACATCCACGCTGAGACTGGGTGGGACATTTAGCAGAGAGAAATTTGCATCAATTCCTCGGAGTATACGCTAGAACTTCTTTCATGACTGACTCGCAGAGAGAAAGGGGCAGTTTTGTAGATTGACGCTCTTGTTTTCAAAGGGCACTGTCAAGAGGTGCGTTTTTTGAAGTCTTACAAGCAATGAACTGTAGCGTCGTCATTTTATCTTACTTCACAACGAGCTAGTTTAAATGCGCGGGTACAGTGTGAAAACAGGCAAATAAATTTAAATTCTCTGATGCTGTTAATCCAAGACAAATTCTGGACTGGTTCGAAGTCTACGAATAGGGCAGCTGGCTCTTGGGAACAAGATAACCGACCAACCGCCGAGAGAAGCGGGCGGTCAGCGCTGCTAGATTGGAATTCTAAGTGGAACATGCCGATGGGCTCGGGAGAGATGATATTCTCCCGTCAGTCTGTTCTTGTTAGTATAGCTGTGAGACATGAACGTTGGGAAAATGTAGTGTGAACATAGAAAAGGGCATGGTTTCTTTCAATTCTAGCCTTTCTTCGTCTCCCTCTTTCCAATTCTCTCTCTCTCTCTTTCTCTCTCTCTCTCACAAACACACACTCCCTTTACTCTTTCTCTGTGTATCTCTCTTTCCACTCACATTTGAAAGTGCCCTTTCTGATCGCCCCGCCCTTCTGGCTTTTCGCCCACTGCCACTTGCTTCTCCTACTCTAAGATATTTTCTCTTCATCCACTATGCAGGTGCTTGATCGAACTTTCCCTTATGAAGCTAATTGTGAAGAGGGTGGATAATACCGTTCCTAATGACATTCTCAATAACCCGGGAAACTAATCAAACCACTTAATACGCCTCAAAAGAATAATACTCGATTGGAAACGTTTGAACCAAGAATCCGCATTAAACTCATAAACCTGAGTGGGCCCACGGACAAGAATGAGAGCAAAACAATTTGAAATTGCCAGGGTCAAGCTGGTCTGACACGCTCATCCCTCCTAGAAGCATTCCCTCCCTCCCTCCCTCCCTCTCACTCCTAGCCACCAAATCCTGAAATCCAATACAGTCCTCAATCACTATCGTCCTCTCAAATTTCTAAAGGTATCGACCCACAGATCGCCTATTGATCCCTCACCACCGATGCCACCCTCGAGGAATAAAAAACACAAAAAAAGAACTCGCAGCCAACTTGAATGTCTTTTTTTTTCTTGGTTATCCACTTGAAAGCCGCGGTAGAACTCCATGAATTAGCATTTTCGAAAATCAATAGCGCTGCTAAGGGATTGGGCATGAAAGGGAGAAAAGGCACTCTGTTACTAGCTTACTTAACAGCAGCTGTTGTTAAATGCAGCCCCCGTGGTGTGATGTGACCCGGGTGGGTAATTGCTATTGCCATTTTCAAGGCGTGACTAGTGATTACATCCTCGGCGATCCATCTCTATGGATTGAAGGAATGATTCTCTCAAAGTCTCCATTCTTCTTTTTAAATATGAGCCCAAAAAGGAAAACAAACTGTGCAAGCTGTCGACCATCACTAATGAGAACAGCAATCTAAATCTGCTTGAAGCTCTTGCAGCTCTGGCAATCGGATACTTGAAATTATGCACTGTTACAGCAGGCAACGTTGTGTCATCTAAGTTAGGAAACTTCTGAAGCTGTCAAATAAATATCATGTCTCTCTCATAATTTTAAACCCACATCAAGAATATGCTCTCATCAAAGTATCCAACGCCAAAGCAATGACGCCGGTCAGGCTGTTCAAAGACTGCATTTAAGGTAGTTAATAGAGACTGTTTTGTATATTATCACATTATCGCCCCTGCCTGCCCGGAATGCTTTGTACTAAATGAATCTGGTTAGGCAACAGCTGTCTCCCTTGTGGAGCCCCTTCTACTTGAGGGAAATATCGACGGGGTCGGAGTACTTCTGATAATCCGGGAAACTGCTGCTGGCTTGGAGTGAAAAATACGATGACGCCGGTTTGAATCGCACACAGATCTTACAGAGCCAGGGCTCGTGAAAATGTAACTGGATGTCCACAGACCTTATGGAAATCGTGAAAATTTAACATGATGTCCTCTTACAGTTGTGTCATGTCTGAGCCACTAAGGTGCGATGAAATTTTCGGGATTAGCTAGACCACCCACAGATGGCCACAGTTGACTACGTTGGTCTATATAGTCGACTCCGCTTATTCGCTATCCGGATAGTCGTAACACTTTCCACTTACAAAAAAAAAAAAAAAGCTGTATTTCTACATAAAAGTAACTTCTTATCACCGCAATATTTTTCGTGCTCCCGATGAGTTGCAATTAAGCGCAGCTGATTGTACTTTAACAGGTTTTTGTGCAGGTTGCATATTAAATCACCACTTCCACTCGTTCTTCCACCCGCTAAATTGCAGATTAATTGTCTTCCTCCCTTATACAAATATGCAGGGATGGCAGCAACTCATGGCAAATACTTCTAACACTATGATTAAACCAAGGACCTCTGCTCAAAATGAAGTTTCTTTTATCATTCTTTCTATTTACTCTTTTATTAAAATGCGCAATTTTTGCACCTTTCGATTTTCCAAACGTTTTCGACACTTTGTCATCTCTAATTAAGCGTCAAGAACTTCCTCCAAATCTCTGTCTGCTTTAAGTCACAGATGAATAGTTCCTGCCACTCCCTCTACTGTCTTCCTCTTCCTCCTCCTCCTTTTCAGAGAGTTCCGCCTGTCACAAGAACAGACTGTTTGCCATCTAAAGTGCGACGATGACGCCAGAGCGCGTTCCTAGCAACAGGCGACGGCCCAAAGCATCGCACCCGAGCACGCGCCCGTCGCCTGTCGCCGTTCCTGGCCCCTGCCTGCCATCGAGCAGATAAGCTGCCCCTGTCGCTACCGCCGTGCCCCACAGAGCATGTTGACCGACAGATTGCAGTTTCGATTAGTTGGACGAGTGCAACTCCGAGAACGTTGGCTGCTCTGCGGTAAAAGACTTGGATGACCGTCGTCTATTATCTCTATCTGTTTTGTGATCGCCTGACAGTTCTCCTCTCTTCCTCGTCACCTCAATATCTTGTCACCACTTGCCACACAAACCCCCTTTTTTTTTCTTGTTTTGTCAACTACCCATGATGATTACAATAATCTACCTTTTCAACAATTCAGAATTTGCGCCATAACAATGGAATTTCCTACCTCCGTAAGATTTACATTGGTGCATCGATGCTGAATGACCCTACAGAATTAATGTAATTCTTATGATGATATGCGAGCCCATCGTTAATGCCTAAGTTATCATATACCTTACTGTCCATGCAGTTTCATTTTTGGCTTTCTCATCCTCGGCAAAACTGTTTCCGAAATACACAAGGCCCTCACGATTTCGATTCTAAACGTGATTGAGAGATCCGGAAATACATTTGTACTGTTTTGACTCACAGTCCGTTATCATCTACAGAAAATTTTCACGATTCGAACACCCACAAGCTATGGAAACTGTAGACTGGTTCTTTGGAATTTGTCAGGTTCTAGGATGTAGCAATCCATGGTCACAACAGCGGTCTCTATCTCTCCTTCCTTAAAAAAAACAAAAACGTTTTCACACATGTCCGCACATACCAGCATCCCCAAGCCAGACACATATCGACACCTACAAACTCGTATGCAGTGAAAGCAGACACACGACATGAGTGATAGTAGTGAAAGTAACGAGAAACATCACTGTGGCTTCCTCCAGGACACAGGATGAGACAGGCTGTCCGGAACCTGCCATCACCTGTTCACGTGACTTCATTCAGACTGACTCCCTCGGAAGGTACCTGGCTGAGGACATGGAGAAAGGATGGCATGCCACATCTGACGGTCTTATTAGTCTCCATCACAACAAATCGCTTTCAAATGTTTCCAAACTGCTTTTTATCTTTAAAATGTAACAGACGATCACTAGATCCGACAGAAGAATCGCATTCAAAAGGGCAAACTAAAGGTTAGGTCCATCGGTGCACAAAAATAACCGAGCTATGCCGCTTCAGATGAAATGCAGTCGCAAAAAAACATTATGTGATAAAGTTGGCCTGCTGCGAGCAGGGGGAACATTGAGAGAAAGAGGTCATCTGCACAGTGCTGACAGAAAACAGTTCCTTCACTGAAGTCAAATCAAACTGTGTTTTCTTTTCCGTAAACCGCAACCCTCAAAGTTCTCCACATTCTCTGACATTTCAAACAGACCATTCGATCAAGGTGCTCCCTCCCATTCTGTTCCTCTGGCCTGTGGCTGGGTTCTATCCAGAAGAAGACAAGACAAGACTGCACAGTGCCACCCCATCTTCCAGATGCAGCTTGACACAAAGACTGGCCTTCGCTGCGCACTAGGGGTGCATGTCCTTGCACTTTAGCAAATAGGCTACCTTGAAATGTCGAAGAACAGAGAAACAGAAGAACACTCTTGAAAGATGTAGGCTAGTCTTTTTTTTAAAAGGTGATTATTAAAAAAGTCTGACCTGAAACGACATCTATAGTTCGCCGGAAATTTACCTTGATCTGATGATATTAAAGATCAGAAGTCAATTCTTCACAGCTTCTCAAGCATAATATGTTCTCAAAGGCGGGTCGGGTAGATTCTGCAGACTCTCCTCCTCAGCATAGCGGACCTACGGGGCTCACACATACCTTGTTATTAGCGGCCGCACACATGCTTGATGCTCGCTGTCAGCTCGAGTGAGGGCCATTACTAATGGGCCAGAGCCCGAGAACGTGGGATAGTGCGATCCACTAATTACCTACTAACAACCTGTTTGCACAACGGAACTCACTCGTGCCGCTCTAGCCACATCCATCATAATTACGACTGACCGGTAATTGGGCGCTCATCTTCCGCTTCACTTAAGTAGTGGAAAGCCAAGAATAGCTAGATCTACTGCCCCAATGAAAACAATTTCTATTCTTTCAGGGGAGACGGGTAGAGTGCGCAATTTCAAGTAAAACAATGTCAAAACGAAGGTTGGAACACGGGATGGGGACTGAGTGTAAGCTAAGACTAACTGCGGACAGTAAAGGGTGAGGGGAAAGGGGGACAGATAGACAGACACTCAGACAGGCAGACCGACAAACAAATAGACAGAAAGCAGACAGACAGACAGATGAACGGATAGATAGATAGATAGATAGATAGATAGATAGATAGAATAGATAGATAGATAGATAGATAGATAGATAGATAGATAGATAGATAGATAGATACCCGAAACACAACACGACCTAACACTGAAACACAGACCAGGATGACGGACAGAGAGAAGAGCCCATGATAACGGCACAACAAGGAAACAGAACTCTGGCAGGGTTCAAGGTTAAGATGCGAGTTATCAGCTAGCGTCAGCATGAATCTCCCAACAGAACGGCCGGAAGGCAAAAGGTTGAGCCAGCAAAGAGCATCCTCCATTCACACTCACACACGGCGCGTAATACTTGCACAGGCTGCACTTCGGCAGTTTCTTTTTTTCTTATCTCCTTCTTTCCTTTGTTAAAAATACGAAAAGGTAAGTGCGCCATATGTAGGGTAGCAACAGACAAAGAACGCCGTTACATCGTTTATCAAACAGTTGCGTCATTACTAAACTCGGCGACAGCGGTTTTTTTTTTTTCTGAAAAGAGAAGAGGGTAGTAGCTTTTCGGGGAAAAAAAATAGTGATAGAGGGGGAAGGGGGGGTCTGATGGTGCCCAGTCTCAAGTCTGGCATCCCTCGCCTAATTTTCAAAGCCTCGATGGTTTCCATCATCCTGTCTCGCGGTGCTGAACGTGCAGAATCAGGCACGGGGAGACGGGGCGTCTGCATTCACTTACTACATCCTTCAAAGACGTTCGGCTATGATGAAGGATACTTTTCCTGGCTCTCATGATACTAAGTGAATGAATCAAACCCCTTGTCTATGCCACTTCTACCTTTTTGAAATTCTTTCTTAATGATAGCGGAGGGAAGTTACCGGGAGGTGAATATGAGAGAGATTTACCCCCATCTCTTGCATCCCTGGCCCTGTAGTGAAAAGTTCAAAAGAAGAAATGCCAAGATTAACTGCAGGCACTGCAAAACCTCTCGCCCGCGTCGCAGGGTTGAGGAAATGAAGTGCTGCCGACAGGCTGGAGAATCCTTGAGCGCGTGGGAAATATTCTCTGACTACCTTAGAACGACGCCAGCACATGTCAAGAACCTACATGACATCCTCAAGCAGCGCATCGACCATCGCCGTTCGGGCAAAGTCTCCACAGTGAATGAGCTTAAAACTCGGCTGAATGGAGCTACAAATTCATAGATCTCAACACAGATGTTGGGTAGGTAGGGATGAAAGTTGGAAGCAACTGTCTAAATCCTAAAGGAATGGAAAACAAACCTGGAGAAGTCTGCGTGTTGGACTGAAAAAAAAAAAAATGAAGGCACACAATCGACGAAAAGGTTCACGCCATAAAGAACACCCGCTCCAGGCGATGTTAAACAAAGGCATAGAACGAACAAACGAATGAGACAAGGGTTCGACCTGATCTATGAAATTCGAAGGAAGTCTGGCGTGATCTGCGAAATTCGATACAAATGGAATATGGTATTGTTGGAAGACCCGGCGCTACAGGGGTTAGGTATAAATCATGAAGACAGAAACGATGGTACTAACAAGCAGCGCGGGGTAGATAGAGCGGCAACTCTCCACCGACACGACCTCCCAAGCCGTTAGAGACTCCCCTTGATGTAAGAAAACAATCTCAGTTTTAAACTTAAGAGGCGCCACACGCCACGAATAAATCCTTGGGCAATCACTTATGAGGATCACACGTGGTGAATGGAAGGGAAGTGACTTGCAGCCTCCGTCACTACTACATGTAAACGGCGCTTTGATGAAAATACAGCTGTACTGTTAGTACATCCCACCTGGCTGCCCTGGCGGTTGATCATAGTTCAGTTTTCCAGCCATCTTCAGTTTTTATTTATTTCCGCACAGTTTCTTTGCCACCCAGAACAACCTAAACATGCCAAAAGTATAAAGAATTCCGGACTACAAGAAAACGAAAAAAATAATGTCTTTAAGGATTCGATGTACTTTCATTAGAACTGTAACGTCAGCTGCGAAGACAAAGTCCCATAGTGTACGCGTGCCTTCTTTCTAGTCCTGTTTCTTTTTAAAACTATTTTCCCTAGCCTACTTTTCATGTACGCCACTGTGTGGAGAAAGTACGTCAAAATGTTTATTTTATATCTGGATGTCCGTTCGTATGTATTTTGATACTTGAGCGAATAAAAGTATTGTTATTGTTCCCTTCTTTCTTCTCTATGGGCTTACCAGAAGACTTGCCGAATCTATCTCTGTATGTGGCTTCCTCTACCCTTACCCCGTAAAACGGCCACATGAATCTTGTCATGAAACACTTTCTTATTTGTTTAGAGGGAAGGGGGGGGNGGGGGGGGGGGGGGTCGGGAGCAAAAAATGTGAGCGAGATACAATATATTTTTCCAGAGCACTGATTTCCCCCAACTAACGCCGCCGGACGCAGGGCCTTCCATTCCATAGCCCACAGCGTTAATACAGGTTGGTCTCTTCCTTCCGTGAGCTACCCCTTCTAACCCCGCGGTTATCCCGCCCATATGGTTTTTCCGACCTGCCAAGCACTGGAGTCAAGAGCTGGAGGCTTTTACTACTGTGCCATGAAAAAACTAACGGCCAGAAGTTTCCATCTATCCCAGCGTGTGTGAATGAATGAGGGACTTGAGTCAAGTAGGAGAGCTATAATATACCGTAGGAATAGTCTGTCCTACCATCACTTGAAGACAGTTCTTCGGAGAATTCTGAAGAGCGGGGTCAGACGTTTGGGCGTGCCTTACTATTAACGAACAATGATAAACCAGAGAATGGCAAAGTCTTCTTGTCTCCGTTTCTGACACCAGTATTATGTCTGGAATATTTCTTGCCGTCTCGCAGTACCGACTCTGACAGTAAATGCTGGTGATACAGAATACTTTGTGATCTCGATTCCCAGAGATGCCATACAACAAAGCCAGTCGACTGACATGGATACAACAAAATACAGATGTTCAAAATGGAGACTAGATCATTCTGGTCCACAACTTTCGACACGTGATACAGAAAAACCTGGCACCCATTCGGCACGTGCGATAAACAATAGCGTAAGAGTTCATACATAAATTTCTGGAGCGGGAAACTCATCGTACGATACATACGCGGAGGAAAAGAACGTGTAAAAGTTGAAAGAGCGACGCGGAAGTGGCAAGGTGTCTAGCTGGGGTAGCCACCATTATGAGGGTAATATCAGGTTTACATCACGGCAGCCCTGCCCTTTCCTTGTCTCTAGCTTTGTTTACCGTGTGAGGAACAGACACATACCGTCCATGGCACCCTGCGCCTTGTTGCACCTGTTGGGCTGGGCCCGGTTCATGATGACGGCTGCATAATCTTTTAACTCCGGGTAGAGACGGTACCTACAGCACTGTGGCACAGCATGCTAGCAGAACCTCTCGCTGATATCAATAATTCACTCTGAGGATGGTACACCAGTCCTCTATCCGTTTTGACGTGTTCAGCGTTTTTAGCTGTGCCTGTTATGGTCAGTCATAAGACAAAAGCTACTGAAAAGCAAAAACTTTACTGTGAAGTGGAAAACAGCGGAGGGTCTGCAGAGGCAGAAACCCAATGCGAACAAATAATTATGTTTCAGTTCGGCCAACTACTTCCTGAAACTGAGAGGTCTGGGCCATGCCTGGCTATGGCGGGCCGGGAAGGACATAAAGGAATTGAACGCGCAGCTTCTAACTTCAACACCACAGCTTTGCCACACTGTTTCACCTCGGTGACGCTGCCGCAAAAGTTGAACATACCTCAGACAAAACCAGACCATGCTGAAGACAGACAGTAAACATGGTGTATAGTGCGTTTGATGCTTTTATTAGCAAAAATAAGAAAAAAAAAACTGACGCTCATGATCTGGGACCCAAGTAAAAACAAAACTAAAGACAAACGCGGAGAAACGGCGGCCTATCAACACCGCATTTGCTGCAGTTGTGACAAGCAGTCAAGTACCCATGGCGCGAATCAACGGGTGCATCAGTTGGATGCAGCATCCCCTCCCCCCTCTTTTAACTACAGAAAGGCTAAAGGTGGCATCAGAAGAGTCGGCAGCCGACAGGAATGTCTGCAAAGGATCACTGTACTCGCCAGTACCTGGCTTTTGGTCATAAATCTGGACACGTACAAACTCTAATAAAAAGTCCAGTGGCCAACTGCTATCTCTCCGTCCATCAGTCTGTTGCACATTATACCTGCACTCTGCTCTTTTATGACAGAGCTTAAAGAAAGCAAAGGAAGTTTTGCACCTTGCAGTATGCCACTAGCGTTCCTGACAGAATCTCTCTCTTAAGTTAAATACGGCAGGGAAAGAACAGAAATATGATGTTGAAGAAGAAATGGCAGATACGATTCTTTCAACGCGTTCCCGCTAAATTTTCGCAAGGAAGCGAAAAACAAAATACTGAGAAGATAATAACAGGATGGAAAATGTATAATATGCAACAAACTGCGCTGAGAATAATGCTCTCACACAAACTACATACCAACAGAGGTAGGGGTTTGATAAAACACTGATACCGCCCTCAGACGGCGCTACAGCGTCGGGCCCACCGGCGAGCCATGGAAATCAGAACGCAAGCCCGCGCTGATTATCTGCTATAAAATTTCCCTTCAAAAAATATTTTTCATACTGAAATTCCCACCACCTTCCGTCTCTCTTCACGTCTCTTTCTCTCACTCCCGCGACTCACATAACTAGCCATTAAGAAGTGTAGAGTCCAGAGGTGATTTTCAGCTTGACGGTTACTGCTCTAAATGAGTCCAGAGAGTCGCCAATATTATCGCCATCTCTAGAACCATCGCTGCTAACGCCACCACCATCGGATCATTAGACCAACTGGCAAAGAACAGGACCGATGCCAAGGGTAACTCTGGAAGAAAGCTGGGAAAAGCGGCAAGAGTAATGGCCAATGGGGACAGGAAAGGGCAGAAGTATTAGAGCAGTTTTAGGCAGGGGAGGGGGAGCGGAGGTATAAGAAAGAAACAGTGCATGAAAGAATATGCACATACAGAGAAATATTGGAAGTCTATTCCGGAAATACCGAAAGTTGCGATTAGCGAGAGTTGCAACTATCCGGATATGTTTAACAGGATTCCGGATAACGATTAAGGCTAGTAGACTACATGACATATCATAAACAACTGTAAGACCTCACGATCTCGAATTCCAATCTCATACTCGTAAAACGCAGGTACCCGTTACAATGCTTTCATTACGAGTTCTTTCATTCTCTATGTCAAACTTTCCTCACAAATTCGAACATCTTAAACACTCAAAAGTTACGGTCGGTTTCTCTGTAACTCAACTTTCGTGAAGCCATGCTCGTATAGCTCAACATTCCACGACACACAGTAACGGTGAGGCTATCGAGTTCTCCGGACGGCTATGCCGAGCTAACCGAGCGGGCCCTGTAATCATTTCCCTCACACAGACAGCCATTATAAACGGGCCGACTAATGAGAGCGCATCAGTAGCTCGTTTATGGTCCTGGGGGGACAATAGAGGAGGGTAACCTTACTCCCGAGGGGGTGGTCAGTCGAGATATCGACGCCTTCCGACTCACATTCAGTCAGTCATTAAGTGGTCACTCAGGGTCACCGCAGCCACATTAGGTTCGAAGACTGACAAGTTTTCTTAAGAGATTCTACACTGATGACAAACGAAAACACTGATGGGGAAGGACAGTACAGAGCACAACTCAGCTAAAAGAAGCGACTGGGGAAACTGCTCAATGGACTTTATTTGACAGCAAATTAGGTTACAAATACATACGCATTATTTACCTTGGCACGAGGACAGCAATTTCCATTATTATATATGCAACCTATCAACCGTAACCTGCTAAGAGTTTACAAAAGCCTTGGCAATCAATAGCGTGACAACATGAATACAAATTTTACTCATGAGGCGCGCGCCATTTCACGTTCATTCCGCCGGTTTGAGTAGAGAGTGGCGGCTAAAAATGCGTGATCGATTCTGACAGGCAAAAAGCGAAACGGATCGAGGTGACATTACAGTGAGACTGGCAATGTCGTGTGGTGCCAGGTGCCAGTCGTTTTCGTAACGTCCTGTTTTCAGTGTGTGCTCACCACTTCACTACTCACTCACAAGCATGTTTAAATGATTTAACTACAAACTCAAAAGTCTCTGTTCCATACGGGGTGACATGTTTTGGAATGCAAATGGAAATCACGAGCAAATTTACGGTCATAATAAGATGCAACAACGAAAAGACGGAGGCCAGATCTATGCACTGATATAATGTTTTGATAAAGGAGCACAACAGAGTCATCAGCACAGGTGAAATACAAAGATTAAATCCTTTATTTTTCATTCCTGTTTTCTACTGCTTTATCGTTTATGACTGATGATTTTCGCACAGCGTTAGAATGATATAAACATCGATACAGACATCTAATATCAGTTCGTAAAACTGCACAGAACAACGCAGCCATATGACACCCATAACTGTCAACACTAAAGAAAATTAATAGGAGGTGAAGTGGTAGCGTGTTCATTATTTTGATACATTTAATATCTGTTACATTCTCAACTCATTACTTCTGGAGCAAGTCAAGGGAAACGTCATCTACTCGCATTATGTGCACTGTCATGCTCTTGACGGCTCGTAATGACAAACGCTGCGTCTACGCTCTGAACAGTTGGCGTTATTGTAGGCTGTAAGCACTACCAAAGTTTCATTCTGAACAAAGTACACATTCCTCCCTCGGGTTTTGTTCTACGAAGCTGACAAGATAAGTCTTCTTTTATTGTTTTGTTCTTGGAACCTTTCCAAACGCCGGTTAATAAAGCTTTCAAGTCTCTCATTTTTTGGTGCATTTCACTCCATCCACGTGTCGAACATGACGTTATCATCCGTCTGTCATTTTGTGACGCACCTCCACAGAAGCTTGGGAGCAATTCCAACAGAAAGCCAAGTCATTTACCCACATTTCTAAAAAGCTTTGACATTACAACAATTTGTTTAGGTTGTTTCTAACAGGGCTTAAGTCATTCTCTAAATATAAACTGAACCTTGGTAGCCACAACATCAAAGCATTCCAGAAATTAGCCTAGCTGATGGGGCATTCTGTTGGAATTTCCCATAGTCATCGAATATCCTAAAACAAAATACTCTTGAAGTTACACAACAGGTCTAATGCTGTCAAAAGTGAGGGCGTATCTGTAATATTGCCAGTAAAATAAAATATGTATCATAAATAAAAATAAAGCACCATCAGTCACATAATGACAGTAATTGTTTGACAATGAGCAATAATAAACTACCGCATAATGTTAGACCAGACCAGTTTGCGCTCAGCTGTATGTATGTTGCACACCAAATCATGCCTGTGCATTCGAAGCTCATCGATCGACCTCGACATAACAACATAAGCAACAACACTCTGATGATACTTGAGCACCAGTTTAACATAGCTGTGAAACTGTCAGAATCGATGCCCCCATTTCCATGCTGTTACTCATCATCTCACCCCCCTCCCCTCCCTCCGCGCCCCCCTCACACCTCAAAATAATGTTGCGGATAGACCTACATTGGATTAGATATCGTGCCAAAAGCTGCAGCACGTGCAGGGGTGAGCGGAACAGTAGAGTACATGTGCGAGCAATGTCTTCATATCAATACGCTCAAAAAATAAAAAAAAAGGATACAGCAAATGCTGACCTATTTCCGTCATAGTTTGACACACGCCAGGAGTCTGATTTTACGAATGGTTAATTTTTCTGTCACAATAGCTTACTGTCAGGATGCTGATGCTTATGTCAGTTTCACTAAATCTAACTGAGAGGTTTCAATGAGTGTGAGGAGTAACGCAATTTTAACATTACAGCTCCCTCAGAACATGAGGACAGTCATGGTATCATGGTGCATGTCTGGGTCACGCTAAGGGACACTAATATCATCACGCTCATTCACCAATTGCGTAAGTCATCTTTCTTTGATGATCTGAGTTGCTTATATTGCTATGATCTTCCACTGTTCTTCTTTTTCCTATTAAAACAATGTTGAGCTTTGACGTGTTATTTATCTCTATTTTACAAGCTAAACCACATCTGCTTCGTTGTTTTGCTTTGAGAAACGGATTGAGAGCGCTGAATTTCTCAAAACCTTAAAAACTGACGTAGGCAAATGTGGAATGAGCGTGATGATATGTCTAGACCGGCTATTGACAAGGGTTAACAATCGCCATGAACAATTATATCTTGCTTGTGTTTATAGCTACATTTCAGTAACGTCTGTTAACGTCCAGGGAAACCTGCCAAATGTCTTGAACCAACCCAGTTTCGTAAAGGTTTCGCCAGACACAACTAAGATGTGTTAGGGCTGTATTTTGCTAACGTTAAAGTCCAGGGAAACCTGCCAAATGTCTTGAAACAATCCAGTTTCGTAACAGTTTTCAGGTGGACTACATGGCTATGAATTTTTTTACTACAGAAATTTCGCTGTGCAGAGCCCCTCAGGCACCAGCCAGTCACATTATCTGCTTCTATCCTAAGTCTTCAACGGGCTTGTAAAATTTATCATTAATTGCTGCAGACAGATCGGCAGAAAACAGGGAAACGTCTGGGGCCCCACGTGGCTCCCCCTAACTTGCAGTTACCGCGTCGTGTGTACTGCTCACACAAATGTGTGGATGCATGTTGTGCGTGCTGGAGTGGGCGAGTGCATGCATGAATGTCGGTGGGTAAACAAACGCGTTTTCTTACCTTGATTAGGGCTATCCAAACTTGTATCGTGCCAAGCCTCGATGATAAGTGAGAAATCTCCCTGAGGAACAAGAAAACAAAAAAATGTTGATGGGATAAGCCAAAAAGAGGAAAGAAGGAAAACACAAACGTAAGGCGCGCAGAAGACCACAACAGACTACAAACAACATGCCATTCACTCGTTCACCTATTGGCAGACCAGACGCTATCAGAGCGACTAATGAACCAGCAGGCAACCAATTAGAAGTTACAGGCCTGTAAATTTATCTTGGTTATCAGATCCAACTTGTAAAAATATATTCACTCACAGGTTCTGATAAACAGCTCCGTTTGTAGTGTACCGTTCACCTTCCTTCTTTTCATAATGCCCTACACCAACAGAATAATTTTGACAGTTAAATTAATTTGTTTGGAGGGAGGAGTGAGCATTCTTGTTTAATGGTATAGTCTGGCCATTTTCCTTTATTTTGTTTGGAAGAATATTTTTCATGAGCAGGTTTCTGTGAGCATGGGTACAAAGCGAAATAGGGTCTAGTTGTCTTGGACTTGCCAGGAAGGATAGGTGTGTTTTGAGCAAACTAACTCAAAAGTATGATGTCTTGTTATACTGTGAATAGGCTTAAAAGATTGGGCACAAATTAAAACAAGAAAGCTTCCAATGTGATACCACACTACATGGTCGATGTATATTTGAGGCGAGGAAGTGGTGCCAACTCTAATGAGGTCCCATGCTTTGATATTAAATATGATGATGATGACGACGACGGCAACAACAACAACAACAACAACAACCAAGAACAACAAAACAACACCACCAACAACAACGACACAGGTCTATAGCCTATGACATATGACCATATTCAGGAAAACCATTCAGAGAGCTCTTTGCATGGGGTGTTTTCAACCTAGAACTGAGACCGACACTTGCTTAACAATAGATACCCATTAGCAGGGTGTAACAACATGCGCGTGGCTAAGAAATAGGAGCCGTAGAAAATGTTAATAACTTGCAAGTAATGGATGATTAAAAATGCCAAAGCAACGTTCTACAGTTTAGCAGGGAACCATCTGATCCTGAAGTAACAGCACATGATTTATCTGAGGTATCAGATCACATACGGAAGATGCGACATGACCAAGCAGTCGATATATCCCCTCCCCTCCCTTCCTTGTTCGCTCAGTTTGAACTGAACTGTTGCTTCTGGCCATCACGGTGCTAAAAGCTTACTCAGTACCGCACATTAGCGGTCATTGAACTAACCACAACAGTTCACGATGGAGAAAATTTTCTGCTAAGAGCATGTTGTCTTTCAACGACAAGGACTTCTCACGATCAGCTCTACTGGCTGGGTAGCCATTGCCTACGTCACGTGACTTCTGCTGTCTGTCAAATGGTTTCCGGAAATAGCTACCTGACCACGGCCCACCCAATGGACGTAAATAAATTAATCTATGAGCAGCCCCAGCAAGACAGTCCTTCTTCAGACCCAGGTTCAATCCCAGGAGGCGACTAATGCCGAAGAAACATGCACACTGGACGACAGTCGACAGCTTTCCTTAACCGTAAACGTTAATGCAACGTAAACATAAACGGCAACCTCAGAGGACGGTTAAGGACATTATGATTGAAGTCTAAGTCGGTATACAGCAACAGCTATTAGAGCAGGCATATGCCAAGAGTTGGAGTCGCCGGACGTGATGAGGAATATTCTGAGGCTAGAACTACGTTATCGGTAACGTCCAGTGAAACCTGTCGAATATGGGCAAACACGGAACCTCATCGCTGATGTCCCCGCAAATGCGTCTGAAGTTCATCTACCCACAGACCTAATGACTGAGTTACTCACACAGCCATGGCCTAAGTTTCTGATCTCTCATAAGTAATTCAAGGCATATTTCACAAGCCAGTGGACCCACCTTAACCAGGACTGATAATTAGAATGTCGCTATGACCCCTACTGGACGCGCCTGTTCGTTCGGGCTGAACCGGTGGCCGGCACCGTAGATAATCTACTGGAACAGACGGCGGGAGAGAGGTCTGAAGTGACCAGTGTGTCCCAGTGTGTCCAAACAGCCATCTTGAGACTTCCTTCAAGCTTTATTAGCTTCCGCTGTGATCCAGACTACATTAATTCTTCATAAACAATGGGTTTCCACTCACGGCAGGTTCGGGTTAAGCAGTGTAAAACAAAGGGATAGGCTTGAGTTGATCGGGGCTGGGCAGGATGAAAACCAAGCGCCAAACAGAGACACGATCTCTTGGGTTTGTGAGACGCTTGGGTCAGGCCGACCTCAAGACTAGCGACGGTTCCGTTGTTTAGACTCGCCAGATCAATTATAATGCTGGTTGCAAAATGTCAAATGGTTTGAAAGCCACATGGGAAAGGATGAGTGAGAGAGCGATTGACAGAAAAAAGGAGTAGGGAAGAGAGATAGAATTACCAGTTTTCGCAAGATAACACGGACAAAAGATCGAGATCGCCGATTCAAGTTGAAGGAAGTGCACAGAAGAAAAACAAAAGACGATCAAATATCAGAACTTTGGTGAATGATTCAAACCTCTTGTACAGGCGAACTGGTCACTTAAAATCTCATTATCTCCAATGGCCGATAACATGTAGAGATGGCATTTAGTTTAAGTAAACGGACTTTTAACCGTTTCATATACATTCACTAATCGCATGGCTTGTTATCCTCGCATCAAAGGACAACAAAGGAGCAAACCCAAGACGGACTGAATGTTTACAGAAACAATCTTTCTTGCTTACTCAACAACTGTTGCTGGGGAGGCATAATAAATGTGTTTGTTGGCTTCCATGTCTAGCAGGCTCATAACAAACGTTGCTCGGCTTGATAATGACAGGCGCTGTGGCTGAATGACTATAACACAAAATCGAACAATAAAGGAATCGGAACCTATCAATACCGCAGTGCATCGTGGTACACAATGGGCGTGGTTCTTAGTGACGCCATCGAAAATACATCCGTATTCGCATTATTGCGTTTTTGTTTTGTTTTGAGCCAAGCTATAATATTACCTGGCAACACGCCGCCTTCACGTCAGAGCAAAACCACTCGTCAGTGCATCGCATCCGCATTTTCGGGCCAAGTGAAACCAAGTTCTGTTTTTTGGCCTCCTCTCACTCCAACAGTTTGTTTCCCAATTCCATCCCACTCTACTTTATAGCCAATCACCCTCATGGCTGTATACACAATGGGAACAATTAAATAAGATGATCATCCCCCATCAAGGCATCGTGGGTGTCGTGCAATACGACTGTATCCCACATCTAAATCTAATGTGAATTGTTGCACCAAAACGTTTATGTAGAGTGAGATACAGAGGCGCTCCCTGATCCTTCATTTTCATAGTAAATATTTGTATCTTCGGAGATACAGTCGTCAGACTCCTACATGCTGCCATGACTTTTCAAAATATAAGATCATCAACCTTATCACACTCACAGTCGTCGTCGTCGTCGTCGTCGGCGGCGGCGGCGGCGGCGGCAGCGGCGGCGGCAGCAGCAACAAAATGGATCACGAAACACCAAAACATGGATAGTCTAAAGCTTTAAGATTCCTATAGACGACTGTTCAGTGACTGTGTTAATTACGATGGATACCATTAATATTTTGGGGGTTTTCCATGATTACCGCAATGCGTTAATTAACGCAAGGATTATGACGTATACGATCACGGAAGTCTGAAAACTACAAAACAAACTTTCAAAATGAATTGTTCTTCTTTAAAAGTTGTTATCAAATATAGCAAAATGACATTAACATTATTTGCCCCTTCTGACGTCTTACGTTCTGCACAACAATCAAATCATTAATCTTTTTCTCCTTCCTCTTTTCTTTTCAATTTCCAATTTTCCTCTCAGCCATATTATGTGAAGTTACCTGCAAAATTATTTATTAGTCTGGTCAACAACCGAAATTGCAATCAACTTTCAGCACTATCAGCTCTCAGAAACGCAGGGCACGTCGCACCATAGAATATCATGATTAGACTCCATAACTTTTCATTCCTCTCACTCATAGAATTCATTCCTTCTCTATTCTGCTCGAACCCACCATCCCGGACCAATACAATTACACAATGCAAGCTCAATCAAAATCGATTTCCCAGACGCACTACGAATGCTCATTACTTCGGCTTATCAATAACCTATCAATAATCTATCAAGCAATTTCTAGAAAGTAAACGGTTCGCCACTTTGGGCGCCCACAAATGGAATTTCCAGGTTTAACGCCAGTGCTTACCCCTACTTCCCTAAAGACACAATGACGCCATAGACGGCACCATGGATACACTTAGCAGTGCAGAGGGGACAAGGTCTTTTACGTCAGGTAAACAAGGCTTGCTATGGAGCAGCTGTGTTTACCTCATGTTGTTGTTGCTGTTGTTGCTGTTGTTGTTTTGCGAGATAGAGAGGATGACGGCCAACGACTTCCATATTTGAGAGTTTGCGCATTAACGATGTAATCGAGGGAACTGCATTAATGCATCGGTGCTGAATGCACCCGTAGTGACGTTCAACATGCAGAGTTAATGTATGTGATCCCATCGTTATTGCCCAAGTTCTCAAATCATGTGTTTTATTTCATGCTTAACTTGCTAAAGAGCAAATTTTGATGAGATGGATCAGGACTTTAAATTTTTCGGCTANGACTTAAAAGAAGCGAGCACTTCCGCTAGCATTACAGTCCAATACTATCACTAGGGGTCCCATCCTCACGTACCAACCGTATAACTGTTTTACTCCTTCCTGACTTTCACCCCCCCTCCATCCCCCTCTCCCGCATAGCAGGAGCTGAAAGGGGAGGGGGTACTAGTCAAGAAACCGAGAGGGATTTGTTGAAAGGGGACCCTGCTGTAACCCTAATCTATATCCTAACGCTCATCATGGCTGTTAGACTGATATATAATAATAATATGCACCAGTTTTGGGCACCTTAATGAAACACACAGATATCCCTCTCGATAGCGGTAATGACAAGAGTCTAGTTCCTATACATTCATTCACCATCGTTAGAGCGAAGACACTGCACGGTGACCCTCCAAGCAAGAAGAAAAAAAGCCAAGGTGTTAAGCAGCTTATGAATGAAGGCAAGCTAGAAGTCGATAAGATGTGACACTTAATTGACGGGCTCTAAAACAAAAAAAAAACAAAACGTGGTCGATGAGTAGACTGGTCTAGTTGGTAGTAGATCTAATTCACCGCATGCACGATGGTACACTCTGTCGATCTGAGCAAGAGGAGCCGGGCTATGTAGGTAGAGACATACACCCTGGGAAAGTAAAGAAAGCCCATCACCGGAGGTGAGAGATGGTGTGGTGTGGTGTGGTGTGGTGTGGTGTGGTGTAGTGTGGTGTGGTGTGGTGTGTGTGTGTGTGTGTGTGTGTGTGTGTGTGTGTGTGTGTGTGTGTGCAACAGCTGGGTTTCGACTGAAACCGTAACAATGCGGACAGCTAAGTTATCTTAAGGGGACACAAACTGGGGAGAGGGGAGGAATGGGGGAAAGGGGTGGGGGATACTAAATGACACTTATTGACAGCCTCGTTCATTGATCCGCCTTCTGAAAAAGCACACTGAATCGATGGATTTTTTTAAGGAGGAAGGGAAGGGGGAAATGATGGTTTTAGGGAGGGGGGAGGAGGGTGTGACCGACTAGGGCCAATTTCATTGGTGAGAAACTATTACAGTGTTTACAGCAGTTACCTAGGCCAAGGAACGCAATGAGAAATGATTCACATTGAACATGCCTTAACTCTCCCCACGCTGCCCTTTTTTCTTTCTTCTCCATAAACTTACTCTAGCGGAGCCTCGATACTAAGTACTATTTATTAGGTATACCTTGTTATTAAGTACGAATTTCCACATGCACGGATTCATTATTATTCTCAATTTCCTTATTCAGGTAGACCTCCATATTACGTTTACCTCATTATTAAGTATACTTTTTCCATGCACCAAAACGTACAGTACTTTATATCGAGGTTCTACTATACATGAAAGGTTTAAATCTCCGCTTCTGACTTCCGTTTATCCAGTTTCAATCCCTAAAACCATATTAAATTAACCAGCCAACTTAATCTCTATCCCTTTCCAAAACAAGCGCCCTAATACGCTGACAAACAAACAAACAAACAAACAAACACAAAGTAGAACATGTACAGAAACTCTTCGCCTCCTTGCTAACAGGTGGAGAAAACGAAAAAGAAAACTGTTCTGATCAATTTCATTATCTCGTTAATTAATGAGCACAGCTCCTTATCTCCCGCGGGAAAACAAGACAGAAGCCGCGGTGCGTGTTGCTTGTAGGAACTGTCGGTGGGAACAGAGGGAACAGTTGACTATTATCATTAGTACATAGGCGAGTTTACACCTGTCCCTTCCACTGCATTGACATCGCCAAACTTAACGTAACGCATACAGTCGTAAACTTCTCTTGATGTAATGGGGAATACGATGTTATAAGTTGACCGTCACAGGCGACATCTACATGCGATCTATGGTGATAGCTGTCTGAGAGATCATCCTTTATACAATAATATTCATATGTGAGTCTAACTAATAACTTTCATAACTTATTCAGTGCTCAATTCTACTGGTCCAAAGCTGCAGTTACCTCGCTCATTTCCTAACTAAATATAGACTGTCGTGTCATTTTCTCATCGAACTAAACGTATTCTTCCATCTCTCTCAATGTATTTGTACTATACTCCACCCTCTTCCTCTTCAAATCCAATGTCCCCAAACACAACCCCTTCTCTTTTCAGCAGAAGAGGAATGCTGCTGACAAAACAAAAAAAAAAGTTTTAATTAGAAAATATTTTTAGCTTACTTTCATTTACAGTTTCTCTTAAGATCCAAAACACTGACATATCTTTGAGTCTAGACAAAATACCAGTTTTCTCGCCCCATTTCTTCATAACAGCATCCGGTCCCCAGTCATTATTTCCCAAGTTCGCCGCCTTTGACTTCCGTGTACTGGTGCTGATCAACCTAGCGTGTCTGACAGGGGGAATGTCAAAGAATTAACCCACCTATCTTCCAGGAGAGCCAAGTTTGTGTTTCATTAATGATTTATGATACATGTAACCAAAGTCTGAAAACACAACCACCCGTCTGACATAATAACTTAGATCATGGATCGCGTTAACCATACTAGTCCTCCTTAACAAGACTATGACAGTGACAAGACAGGAACAATCGTCTATGTTAACCAGGTGGTCAGTCTACCCCCTCCCCGAAAAAGGCAATATCAAGGGATTCTCCTAACCCGCGCTTCGTTTAGGGTTAGTGATAGAGTTTAGGAGCAAAAAGCACCCTTGGGACAGTTGCTAGTCATCTGACAACTTGCGCATTAACGATGGAATCTCGAATCATCGTATGAATTACATTAGTGCATCGGTGCTGAATGCACCCGTAGTTACGTTCTACAGCAGAGTTAAAGTAATTCGTACGATGGTTAGAGATCTCACCATTATCGCATAAGTTCTCAACTGTCATTATATAGGAACTCTCTCTCTCTATTTTAACTACCCTCACTATGCCAGGATTGTTCAGTAGGTGCTTCCCAAACAACAAACTAGCAACCCTGCCAAAGTAAAAAGACTTATAAGTGCTTTTCGAGTCTTCCGACGACAGATCGATAATAACTAGGTGTCTATGTTACGATTTTCCTGTTTACATATATACAGTTTTTAGTTGCAACACGTGAGATAAACTGAAGCCTTGGGTAAATATATTCGAATTCCTTATTGAAAAAAAAACAACAAAAAAACCACGCGATTGATTCGCCTCATGAATATTCGTGGAGGTAAATTTGCATGTTAAGCAGTTTACCCTGTAGGCCTAATTTCAGAGTTCAAAACATCTTCACTTGGCGCGCATTTCCAACACACAACCGGTGCAATCAGTTAGTGTCCCACTAATTTCTATGGCACTATGCTGTAACAATACTAGTCACCTTCATACAGAGACGGCGCCGTCTCAAGGAAGTGAACGGTTTAGTCAACACTAAGACACAAAGGAGGCATACAAAAGAGAAAGGGATGAACAGAGAGGAGACCCGGGTCTTGGCTTGTGAAATTGCTGCAATCAGCCTCATTTGCCCGCACTGAAGATGGAGGGGAAGAAGCCCGCACTGATCCTTAATCTGATCCGAGTCATTGGACACTCACATTTCGATAGAGTATTCTTTCAGGAGAAACCCAACCCGACCAGGAGCGAGGCAACGCCTCAGTGCTGATAGCTTTCCCATAACTAGGTCGAACAGCCCATTTCTCGTCTCCTTCGCCCTCCTTTTCATTTCTTTCTTCAAACATCTTCGGCGGTTCCCTCATTATTCCCACTTTTCTTTAGGGGCTACCCCCTTCTTTTCTTTTCTGTCTGGTCGTCCTTTTTGCGGCTACAGCTGCCACCTGCTGGGTTCTCATACCTCCGTCCCTCACTCCGTCCATCCATTGTTCTCTTCTCTTGACCCGGCTTCTTCCTCCTCCTCTCTTACCCGCTCCTTCTCTCCTTTTCTCCACTTCCGCGCCTCCCTTCTTCCAGCATTAAAACTCAATACAATCGGCTTCGCTTAATCGCAATCCGGATAATCGTAACTTCCGCTTAATCGCAACGTTTTTCATACGACAAAAAAAGCTATATTCTCATAGATATCTGATAAGTAACTAGATAATCGCAACATTCTCAGGCTCTCAAGTTGTGATTAAGCGGATGTGAATGTACAAATCCGCAATGTAGAACCTCACCATCTCGAATTCGCCACGATCTCCGTGTTCTGTATCTCTACTATATTATATTTACTTACTGACGTCGAATCACTTACGATCTCAAATTTCCAAGCTGGTTCTTTAGAATTCGAGACCGTAAAGTTCTACTATATTTAAAAATCATTAAGTTATTAAAATTTCACATTAGACTTTAGAGGCAATATAATGACTGAACATATTATGCACCATCTGCAGACGAAAATTCTGTGACTACGAAAGAACGAAAGAGAGTGCAAGAGATCCCAACTATCCCCTCTCTCCTCCCCCCC
>JAWQUT010000178.1:160931-175379 GCA_033807755.1 Ellobium chinense | reverse complement strand
AAACCTCTCCCTTTCCTCGCTACCATATAACCACGTAAAAACTTAGATATGTTCTAATTTCACATTAAGGACATCTTACATGCAGACACATCAAAATAACAAAATATGATGAACACACAAAATGGACGCACAGGCAAATTCTGAACTAAGTGAGACAAGTATGACAGACACCAGTCAATCCAATACGAAACAGTGAAAAAACCAAATTTCAAATACCATAATGTGGGTTCAAAAACTCATTCCTACACCGGGGAGAGAGAAGGTGAAAGACACCATTGCTCACTGAAATCATGACTGGGACTGGGAGTGTGTAGTGGTATTGTACCAAGTTCTGTTGCCACCCAATGTAACTCTGTAGAAGCACACAGCTGTGACCCACAACACTATATAAATTACACAGCCATTTTCCCTATCTCTCTCTCTTATCTTAATCTCTTGTCCTTAATTTTGGGAAATCCTTCTCTCTCATCCATTCCTTGTTCTTTCTTTACATCTTTCTCTCTCTCTATCTCTCCTTCTCTCTCTATTAATTTATCCCTGGGTTACTGACTTTATTCAAATATGATCTTTCACTAAATTAAAATATTGTTATATCTTGTAAACTAACACGCGTACACTCAGTCAGGTTTAAGTTTTATTATTCATGCCCAGACCGTGCCTGAAAAGATCAGTAAAGTCTATTAAATCGCAAAGCTCTGGAAGAGTGAAAGATGAAAAAAGGAAGTTGTGATTATCGGGTAAGATTTTTTATTGAATTACATCAAGTCATTATGGGGAAAATATTGCGATTAAGCGGATGCACAATTATCCGGATTGCTAATCAACGGAGCGGGCTGTCTCTCCAGAGAATAAAGAAAAAAAGCTGAAAGGGTGTATAATAGGGGCCTGAACTGAGAGCAAAAATAACCCGTACATTTCAAATTTATTATGGAATACAAAAAAAAAAAAACACCGGATAATGGCTCTTCCAAATAGATCTATAGTACAGTGATGCATAACGAACTGGGGTTCCTACAAACACGATTTCCAATTTGTAAAGTGTTCATGCAGAAAAGACGGCTTTCTTGAGATGGGAGCAATATGAGTATGCGGGTGTTTTTTGTTTTTTTTTCCACTTAATGAGTTCGGAGATGTTGAGAGATTACTGTATCGTTTGATGCTGTTGATGTAATGTCACCTATTACTATTTCATTCAGTCTGGTTCTAGTCTAAGGTCGCCTTGTCCTAATCCTGGAAGAATTGATTGCAATGCATTGTGTAGGGCTTTGTTCCTTCATCAACCTTCGCCGACACGTCACCAATGCGACACCCTCCCGACTTCCGCGGTCAGGATCTTCTATTCATAGAACCGTCTGCGGGTCTCTTTCCATTTACAGGACCGTCGGCGAGTCTCTTGCCTATTCACAGGGTCGTCGCCAAGCGGGTGGTTAGCCTATTCAAGCACGTAGCCCGCATTGTCGCAATCGAACAATCACCAGGATGTCATCAGAGCTATGTGAAGTTACGCACTTTTTCCTGATTATCCCTTCACCCCCCCCCCCCCCCCCCCCCNCCAATCCCTTCCCACATCTCCCTCCCCGTTTAAAACGCTAAAAATTATAGTCAAGCAACTCTACAACGCGATGACTTCCATCTAAGGACGAACGGGCTACTCTCTCATAAAAACTAAAGCTCAGAGGAATAGGCAGACTGCTCATGTGTTGAATTTGGCCATTACAAACTTCGAGCTGTTGCAGATTCTTTACTGCTGACTCATGACAACATACAGTTATCTTATTACCACAGACGCGATAACCTGATTATTACTAATTAAACGGAGCGGTTACCTAATTTGAATTAGTTACCTAAAGAAAGCAATTACCCACTGTAAAGCTGTTACTAGCGAAACGATAACAAGATTTGAAATCCAAAACAGTAAATGCTGCATCACATATTACTGCTAATTAACCCATGTCACTGCGCCCTAGTAACGGTGATGTTTCAGAGAGGGGAAAAATGATCACAACACCTACATGTATTCTGTGTCATCTCAAAATCACACTTATAAGTAAATTTACGCGCGGTAATTACTTATATCCATTCACTTTACCACCCACATATTAAGCACCATCCCACCCACATAGTAGGCAGTATACCACCCACATAACAAACATTATATCACCCACATAATAAGCAAAGTCCTTCTATACTGATAGGCAGGGGTGAGCAATATATGTAATGGGGGCAAGTGGCTAGAGAATTTGAGACACAGACAGTTTGACCTTCGTGAGTACGTCGTTAATTAATGACGCGTTCCAGAATGTGCATAACACTCACACACCATTCAATATACCACCTACATAATAAGTCATTAACCCCACGATAGATAGACCGGGAGAAGGGCAAAGGTGGGGGTGAGTGGCTTGATAATTTGAGACAGCAGACACTATGACCCACTTGAATACATTCTCTAATGACTCTCGCATTCCAGAATGCGCATGTAACACTCATACATTATTCCTATACCAAAGAACAGATGCACTGTTGGAGATAAATAAATAAATAAATAATAATAATGATAATAATAATATGTTTTATAAGTCGTATCCTGGATAAGGCCTGCCCATGCCACTTCACATTACTATCACCCCAGCAGACCTGATCACTCTGTAACATTTTCAACTCCCCGGGAAGCATTCAGTGCCGCTGCCAGTATACAAGCGCTGATCACTTTCATTCGGACATTTCCCATTACATGTAACCAGATACAACCCATTTTACTGACGGTGGACTGGAGAAAATGTGAATGACATGCTTTCCCAAGACACTTACAACATGACAGAGGTCGTGAATCGAACCCACGACCTTTAAGATCATGAGTCCATGCCGTAACTATTCGGCTATGCTGCTTCGTCATGATGGGAAGGGGTGGTTTGAAACGTTCATACAGAACAGCTTAATCCACATACATGCATCAGTACCTATACACTTAATGCCTCTCGCATTCCAACGTGGCGACATGCATTTTACAAGCATGAAGATAACCAGATGTTACGGTCTGAATTCGAATGTGAAGTAGAGAATTAGTGAGCAGACACTAACAGATGCTCCCACAGGGCCGAGTATGGCCAGAACGCTCCCCCCCCCCCCCCCNAAAAAAAAAAAAAACAACCCCTACCAGAGTATATGAACGTCTAGACGAGCCTGATATGCAGTTATAGTTTACAAGATGGTGAACTCACAAAAAGACACAGTGATAGAACAAGAAACAGATAGATGCGCTTTTTCACATCCACGGAGCGACATGGTCGATTGTTTACCATGCTCCATGGCCTGGAGGTCGTGAGTTCAATTCTCACCATGGTCATGTTATAAGTGTCCTGGGAAAGCATTTCATTCACATACTGCTCAGTCCATCTATCTGTAAATTGGGTGCTGTGCTATAGGCAGTGAAGATATATACTGTCACTGTCAGACTGCTAGTGATCAGTGCCTGCTAATGGCAGTAGCGTTGTATACTCGCGAAAGAGTTGAGAATGTTCATGAATGATCTGGCACGCTGAATGTGACCGGACGTTGGCCTGGATACAATATTTATTACTACACTCATTATTATTATCAACATACATCCATTCTTTTCTTTCTTTCTTTCTCTATGCATTTTCTTCCTTAGTTGTTGGCATCCCCTCTCGGTAACTTCCACATAGTGTTGGTGTCTGCCCCCTTTCAACCTCTGGCTAGCAAATGTTCAGAACCCACTTTATGCTACGCCTATGTTTAAATATGAATGTGCTAGTGCAGCCATTTTCTCGAATCTCCGGCCTTTGATAAAAACAAAACCTGACTGTCGCTACCAGCCGGCTGTTGTATGGTATCTACATGCTCACATGACACCAACCTGGCTCACTCCCAAAATGCTTGAAACATTACAAGACACGAAGGTACATTACTGAAATTACTCAACACACCCACACACACACAGAAGACATCACAGTCTGAATAACTGAATGCACAAATAGCCAGGACATGTAAATCATTTCGATGGTGTGATACAACAATCACATAACCCACAGTTAAAAATAACTATGGGTTACAGGAACGTAGCACGAACAACAGCGATGATTTATAACTGACACTGGTAAAGTTGTTCTCCCTCTCTGCCGCTGCTGCCAGCATAAACTGTTCCATGGTATTCTTGGGTCATAATTAGTCTACATGTCATTAGCACTGTGTGTACATAGTCTAGTGATAAATCAACGGTCTACCATTCAGGCGTTCGGTCTGTCTGTGTGTTACCATTAACAATGGATCTGAATGAGCAGACACTGCTAGATCTAGATGCTCACACGGGGCTGTAATTAACTCGTCTATCGCCTATACCTCCTCCCCCCCCCCCCNATCTTCCACCACTTACAGAGTCATCGCTTGGGGGCCCCAATGTCACATAATATACCAATCTTATCTATTTTCTAATCCTTCCGTTTTGGGGTCCCCTTGAACTTTAGAATGCCACACACTACTGGATGCTCACACAAGGCAGGATGGGGAAGAAAGACAAAAACAGAAGAGAGAAAGAAGAGAACAGAAAGGAAGAATGAGGATGTGGAAGACAACATTTCCTAACTCCGAAAAAAAAATAATGTGCTCAATGTTCATCCTGCACCACAATCTTTTAGCACAACTATCACTTTTGAGCCGTATCACTAGGGCCGTGATTAGTATCTAGCAAGTTATATATATGTTCTGACACAATGACAAATCACAAATGACTGCTCACGATAAGCGAGTCAAAGTAGGGGAAAAAATAATGAATATTTTATATATTATATAAGACAACCTATAGGTTTGCACTGAATTAAGGGCAAGCGTTTCACTTTACTCGAATCGTTTTGTGTTTTGTTTGTTTGTTTGTGTGTGTGTGTTGGGGGGGNTTGGATATGTGTGAGTGTGTGTGTGTGTGAGAGAGAGAGAGAGAGAGAGAGAGAGAGAGAGAGATAGAGAGATGACTTTACTTCTCTTGACTGCAACATAACGACACAGTTGATTGATTAGCCCTTGCAGCTCGTGCAGAAAATTTGTCTGAACACTGCATGGTTACTATTTCTTGGGTTGCCTTGTCTGAAGTTGTATTGTATGCCTGATCGCTTACTCGTACCCTGGGAACCTGCGTACTTTGGTAAACTCTGTCAATGTTGTTGTTTCATGTCCTGCAATGCAAGGCAGTACCGAGATAAACTAACCGTTACGTCACTCCGTGCCTCCCTAAACACTAGTCAGACACACTATCGCCAGCTTTTCACTCTTCCCTATTAAATCAGACCGCAGGATTCTATAAATAACTCACGCTCGCTCACCTGAGCAGCTATGACGATACAAAAAAGAAAAAAGAAACAAAAACTTGAAGGTCTAGTCCCTCCATGCACGTGCATTTAACTCACAGGAATTGTGCCTAGCGGACCGTATGTTTTTCATTACGTAGCCTGGGACGGACGGATGGGGTGGAATAGGGAGAAGGAACTGGGCAGCTATTATCTTACAATTTAATGGGTTTTTTTGTACGTATTCGTTCATTTGATTTCGCAGTTCTAATTTTCCAAGGGAGTGTGACACGTATCCTTGTTTTCTTTTCTTTCTTCTAGCCAAAGAATAGCTGGAGTTCTGATCGTCATTAGCTGTGATTAGCAACCATAAAACCTTCAAACTTTCAAGTGGCACTTCATACCGTGGTAGTGGCAGCCATGAATTTAAAAAAAAAAAAAAGAAGTCAAAATGGTTGTACAGCAATAGGCAGAGAATTTGTATAACTTTTTATTCTTTACCGTAGATTTTCGACACATCTTGACGCATATCAGATACGAGGTTTGAATCCCTGAGAGGTCACTGACAAAAGGGTACCACTGAAACACTGCCACAGATACCCACGGGGAAACCCCGTCGCTGGTGGGATTCGAACGCGATACCTTTCGCATCATGAGACACGCCCTGTCACGCTACCAGCGTCCCCACAGGTGGTGCATAACATTAACAAATAGATCAAAGCTTCTGCATTTTATATATTACCATACAGACCCTGCTGATCAAAGGACTACATGAATTTAAAATCTGATTAGGACACAGTTGATTGCTTTATAAGGCTAATAATAAAATAGTGGGGAGAGGATATTGCGAACGATATGTACACGTTTAGCAAAAATTTATATGCTAATGTGTTTGTTAGTTTGGATGTAGGCAACAGGTTGAGTGAATGTTATGTGATGACTGGCGGTATCAGATGAATCTACACATTTAAATATTATTACACTGATGGATTCAACAGGCTGGGCTGACGAATCATGAAACTTTCCCAGGATACACGTGAGGCCACGTTGATACATGTATAACTAAACTGACTGGCTGTACCAGAGATGGTATACATCCATTCTGTCTTTGGCTATTAATATTATCATATGCGTTGACTAACAGGAGGGATGTTCAGATGGACACATACAATGAAGCCTTACTTCATTAAAACTTTGATTGATACATGCTTGTTTTTATGTCTTGATCCTATACGTGTTTGTTATGTTACATATTCCAAGTTTATGACCGACAACAAAATCTGAACACAAATTCGAAATTATGACCTAGTAGCTTGTTCATGACGTCCTATATGAATCTAACTCTTCTCCTTTTTCTCTCTCTCTCTCTCTCTGTTCTTTCTCATGAACCCCCTCCTAACCCCTCCCCTTTTCATGATTATTTTCATTTGTATTAAGGCCATGACTGTACCTCAAACGTGTGATAAACTAGATGCTGATGACTAATAGTCTATGATAAGTTTCCTGCAGAGCTCTTGTCAATGGTTTGGTTTAGCTGCATGCTCTGGTGTGTTTTCGTATGACATGGTGACAAGTAGACCTCTATAAGCCAATACACCTTTACCCCATTCCCCTGCAGAACTTGCAATAATAAAAGACAGCTATTTTCTAGGGTTAAGAGTAGGAGGTGGGGTGGAGATGAGAATGACACGGAATCAAATATCCTGACATATCTTGAAGCTTGTCAAACTGAACCTGTTAATATTGCTGCTTTCCTAAGGTTTACAATATGATGTAGTCTCAATACAATTGACCAAACAGAGGAATCCACACACACACAAAAATAATTGGCCTGCACTAAAATCTGCATACAAAACATCCACACGCCCTTCAGTCTTCCTTATGATACCTCATATAATATCCCCAAACATTTATGGGACAAACGCACACACATAAACTATGTGGCTCCAGCCATGGTCATGTGTCAACACAAATCATGAGAAATATTACCATAAACATACACGAATCACATACACAAGCTGCTAGCGTTGGAGGCCATCAGCAGTATGGAGATTAATGCCAGAAGTTTGCATGATGTTCCCAGAAGAACATCCACAGCAAGACTGCAAAGATGAGCAGCTCCATCTCACACTTACCTCCCTTGTGTGGATCTCTTTAACTCACTTACCTTCCTTGTGCTGACCTCTTTGCTCAAAATACTTACATATCACCATCCATCTTCATAATCCAAATCAGAAATAATCACAGATGATACAATCCAGGAATGGAGAGATTTTTTCCATGGTGTAAACAGTAATCCAGCATGAATGATGACAATGGTTCTACTAGTCACAGAACCTTACTAACAAGGGGGGAGCATCCACTAGGCTTGCTGGCTCTTATTCCAAGGCACAATACCAAGACGCCATACCATGACTAGCCGATATGGCACCATGCGAATGGTGCCCATGATGATCTTACCTAAACAATATGGCACAAGACACTCTAAAAGATACCCTGGGCTAAACTTACCGGCCACGAAAACTCCTTGACTGGAAAGTAGAAGGTATTCTGACGTGAACCCTGGACGGGCAGATCCGACAGGACGGTGAAGTCCATTGAGTTCTCCCCGAGGACGGGCGTAGTGTAGTTGGCGAAAGTGCACCTGGGGTGCGGATTGGTGCTGATGTCGGCCTGGTAGTGCGCCAGGCACACCTTAAAGAATGTCCTGCAGGGCGCTGAGCAGATACCGTTCTGCCGGTAACCGTTACAGCACGTGCCATTACTCGTCAGGCCAAGGTCATTCACGAAGGATTTGATCTGGAGCTCAAACACTCCAGACGTCTTTGCCTGAAGACGAGTATGAGGTTGTTGTTTTTTTATTAATTTTTGAAGTGATGATGATAGTTGTTGTAGTTTTGGGTGAGATCGTTCCCGAAGGTGGTGTGCAAATTTTTGTCAGCGTGAGTTGTTGGTCACGGGTGACATTATGGTGCATCAGATGTCATGTCCGTGTGAGTTCGGACAGTAAATCCATCCACGGTGGTGGTGGTGTTGGTGGTGATGGTGGTGATGGTAGTAGTCCAATCAATCAGGTGTTCCCAAGGATGGTAGAGGCGACACAATGTAGGCAACGATGATGGGGAGGGAGGGAGGAAAAAAGAAAGAGAAAAAAATTAGCGAAACTCGCATTCTATACTTCTTCTCTAAGACTCAATATCGTATGCGCGAACGAACACACACACACACACACACACACACACACACACACACACACACACACACACACAACCTCATATACTTATGATTAAGGCTGAAAATGATGCAGTAAAGAACTGGAGACAGACAAAGAGACACATAGAAAGAGACACAGAGAGAGAGAGAGAGAGAAAGAGAGAGAGAAGAGGGGAGANGGGGGGGGGGGGGGGGGGGGCGGCGGCTCAAAAACCTTAGCATGATTTTGCATAAAAGGGACATGTTTGAATGTTGGTAAAGGTTTTCACCTTCCTCTTTTTCTTCTTTGTGTTTTCACTCACTCAAATAACTCGGGAACATTTCGAGTAAAATTACTGACATGACATAAGACCAACATTGCCTTAGGCAGTCCTTGGCAGATTTCCAACACAACCTCTCATTCACCATCGTTTTTCAACATAAAACATCAAATTACGCAGTTCCCCCTCCTACCAATTTTCCTGCATTTTTCTTCCTCTCTAAATTGTAAAGACATAACTATGCGTGCAATCAATTACAGCAGCCGGTGAGTAGAAATGCTGCTTGTTACGTGAGTGAGAGAGTGGAGGGGGAAAAGCCGAGATCAATACGTGCATGACAGTAGATAGCATCAGTACACACGTGCAGCACACAGACATCTCCTCTCCATCATGACAATTTTGTCTTAAGTTAGTCAAATTACATAATGACTTTGACATTAGAATCATTATTTTCACTACCATTGTTAGACTACTATCGTTATGTTTCATCCAATTTCTTATCAGCTAAACCGGGACTTTTCTAATGTGCCGATTGCATTAGAATGAAATTCAACATTCACCCTAACCCTTACCTTGTCAATTAACCATAGACTAATTTCTGATACATATTATATCACAATTTTTTTTAAAAAAAAGGTGCGATTCTACACAGTCAATTTATTACTATAGTTCTCGAATTATAGCAAGAAGTAAACACCTCCCACACCCAAATACATGTACATGGCATACGATCTGTAATAGTAATAACACGTTTTAAAAAAAGCTGATTCCTCAAGCTGTCTGATGTTATTTCATTCGCAATTCCCTTCCCCCCTTCCTCCCTTTTCCCTCTCAAGAAATGCGTTGTGTGCGAGGACGTGCACAAGATGAGGTAACAATGCAGTTAACACATTGACCCGGTTTCTGGCAGGCGAAGGGGAGGGAGCGAAGAGAAGGCACCATGAGGCCATCATATTATCTATGTGCAAACCCTGTGCCCACTGTGCTGATGCAATGGCAGGTCAATATACAGACAAACACAATACATTGTTTATGTATGTATGGGAGATTGGAAGTTGTACAAGTTTGGCTAATGAACTTCAGGGACAAAAACACAAACACAACAGGAGGGTGCTGTACACCTGGGTAAGATGAGTGCCTAACGTAAGTTCTAATAACCTTGTACCTGGCATAGACAGGGGGCCGCTCACTGCCTTCTCAGCCCACAGGTAGAGGTAGAGAGTGAGCAACGCACGCACGCTTGCAGGACGGTCGTTAGGGAAGCGGTACAGGCAAAGACGAACGGGAGACACCGAGAGAAACTTGGTCATACTAGCAAAGGACGGTCACACAACGTGAATTTAATGTCACAAATGGATTCACTTACCTCATGGAAGCATGAAAGGAAGGATAGAGTCCAAAAAACGGCAGAAAGTGCCGTTTTCCGCGGACACATGGCTGTTGTTTACTCCACTCTGAATCCTATGTTGTTCTGATCCACGTTTCCACTCCACAACTTCTCCGTCTGCTGGGTTTAGCACCTCAGGTTTCACGAGCCCGGGCCGCTACGAAGGTTACCGAGCACGCCACCATACACCCTCCGCGCGACGCTCGCGAGCCCTCGCTCGCTGGCTCCGCCCTCTTGCCGTGACTCGGCGCCTGATTGACAGCGGCGGCTGAAAAGAAAAGAAAGAAAAGAAAAAGGGACCGCCTTTAGCTACTCGGCCAGAACGACAATGGTGCGTGGCACGTGGACTAAGCCCTCCCAACCCCCTCTTTACTTACCCACCCCCTCTCTAGAGCGCGTGCCGACATACATGGGTTGTATACGAATCTTTCCACCAATCTAATGTAAACGTCTAAAAGCCAGAATTGAAATTGGAAGAGCCCTCCATTCCCTGATTCTCCATCGCAAACGCCGCGGTTTCCAGAAAGAGCAAAAAACATGCCTGAGATAGAGACCTTGAAAAACATACGAGTGAAGGGGAACAATCAAGAAAAGTGTGTTTCTAAAGAATCTCGCACAACGCACTAAGTTTCGCTTAGCGCCCTTTTCTTTGCTATATGTACTTACATAGTTGCATCCTCTGTAACAAGTACAAGTCTTATTAGATCTACCAAGTTAGTGTGATTGAAAAAAACTTTTACAAGGTTCTCTGTCAAAAGTGTAGACTAGAATTCTATTTCCATAAAGATGATTTTCTAAGTCAGAGCTAGGGACTATTCCCCTCAGACCATCAGAAAGTAATTATTATAAGTTTCATAAACGAGGCACATGCACTACATAACACTTTCGTAATAACTACAAGAAACTGTTGCACCATACCTTCGTTATAGTTTTTTGCTCTTTCAAATTCTTTACAAAACTGAAAAGCACATTCGACAGGTTTGTCTTGCGGTTAACTAATACGTAACAGCTCCCATGACATTTGTTAACGCTTTTTACCAGCAATCCCTCAGATCTTTCGCTGGTCAGCTCCATATTTTCTAGTGTCCTATACGACTCAAGCTTGCGTTATATTATCCATCTTCACTCTCTCTCTCTCTTTCTCTCTCTCTCTCTCTCTCTCTCTCTCTCTCTCTCGTTCCCAGAAAAACAGCTTCAGGCAGTGCATCTCTACTGTGTGAGTATGTCTCATGCAATGCAGCGACCGTAACAAAGTACAATGCGTGACAAATGCAGCTCGAGTGGCAGCTGTCAATGCTGAGTAATTTCCTCCAACTACTGTAAAAAACAAACAATACTGTAACACTGATAAACACAGCGTATACTTTTTACTTACTTATATGAGAGCTTGCGCACTAACGATGGGGTCTTTTAACATGTAAGAATTGCATTAACTCTGCATGTTAAATGCTGCTTAGGATGCATTCAGCGCCAATTCGCTAGTGTAATTCTTATATTGGTAAGAGATCCCATCGTAAATGCGAGAGCTCACCAATTCGTTACTGTACGTACACAATAATAACATATTATTATACAGTTTCGACTATCCTGCACCGCTATTTTAATGGAACTTTTGGAACAGTTACAAATATTTCGCATTTCTGTTTGATGAGGTTATGTAAATAACATATGAGTATCCGTCACGCATTTAATTTTAAATGAGGGCTGCAGGGTGTCTGCATCACACAGTCCAAAATGTCTCGTCTGTGTCACAGACAAGCTGATACATTACCATTTCGACTGTTCTGTATCGCTATTTTAATGGAACTTTTGGAACAGTTACAAATATTTCGCATTTCTGGTTGGTGAGGTTATGTATATATAATTATGAGTAGCTGTCCCACATTATACGTTTTGATGAGTTCTGCAGGACTCTTGCATAACTCAGACCAACGGCCTCGTCTGTGTCATAGATGCAAATATAAATGTCTTATGATTGTCTGAAATTCCTGGTCTCACTCACAGCGGCAATAACAACATTATACATGCTCCACTACACTAATAGCTGGTCCCGGATTGAGATTACGTATCTCTCAGCTCGCGGAAACAATGGTTTGCAACATCTGCTTCGTAAAGAGTTATCGGTACATATGTCGCACGACCGGTTCAAACCTTTTGTAGGTATGCTCTCATTGTTCCGTGCGAGACACGCTAATCAGGAAAGGCACCGTTTACAGGAACTATTGCAATGTCTGAGAATAGGGCAATCAGAAAATGTACTGTTTAGAAGACACATCTTCCAATATATGAAAAGAGAGAAGCCTGAATATGTACCATTTACGGACAGCATCTCCGAAGTCTAAAGATAGAGGAGTCTATAAAGGCGTTGCATTATCCAAAGATGGGGCAGTCTAAAATGACACCATTTCGAGAATTGGCTGTGATGTCCGAAGACGGGACGTTCTGAAAAGGCACTGTTACAGGCAATGTCCGAGATGGGGCAGTCAGAAAGGGCACTTTTTAGAGAATATTCTAACTATGCTGCGATGTCTGAAGGAACAAGACACTGTGGAAAGCACCAGTGTGAAAAAGTGGGGTGAAGTTTTTATAGTCTAAAGGACTGTCCATGCTAGAGACGAAAGAAACTTTGTGAACGAGAAAACTGCGACAGTTGTGAACAAGTGAAATCTCTTCAACGCAACCACAGCTTAGAACAGATAAAACATCCTTTCAGTAACAAAAGTGTGGGATCAGAGAGGTGACCATATTATCAATATTTTCCATGTACAGTGCTCAAATGACATGGATTTGTCCATTGGGACCATGTAAATTGATAGCATTAAAATCGTACAGAACTGACGCGTTTCATAGCGTGGCGAATTTAACTAGGGTTTCAAATTACCAAAGATACAATTTACAGACATTTGAGAGCTTGCGCATTAATGATGGGATCTGATACCATCGTAGATGTTACATTAGTGCATCGGTGCTGAATGCACTTTTAGTAGCTTTCTACATGCAAAGTTAATGTAGCTTTTACAATGGCAACAGATCCCATCGTTAATACGCAGCTCTCAAGTATCCAATTAGAGCTGTAACTATAATTTATTATTAATAACCCTTGGATCATGCCAGGGAGCCTTGTTGTGAAGACATCCTGCTGAAATGCTCTGTGCACCAGAGACTGCCCCACCCTTATGTGACTTACAAATTAAGCTTGATTAAACTTTGAGTCCGGTGTTTGGGAGCAATTCTGAAAGAGACTCACACCTGATGCTCCCATCTCAACTCACGTCGACTTGAGGGACTCACCTCGACTGATGCTCCTGTCTCGGTGGGCATTAGGGTTAATGGTTAAGGGTAGGGTTAGGGCTGTACTATTGGGCACGAATTCCGTTTAGGGGTGTGAGAGTTTCAGGTGGGGGCGTGGTCGTTTCGAGTACATGAGGTTGTAGGTCGTTAGTTTCTCATGACGTATGTATAAGGAGAGAGAGAGAAAGAGAGAGAGAGAGAAGAAAGAGAGAGAGAGAGAGAGAGAAAAAGAGAGAGAGAGAGAGAGAGAGAGAGAGGCGAGACAAAGAGAGATGCAGAAAGACAGGCACAATTAATTATACAGGAGAATCAATGGGTAAATAAAAACTTACCAGTAAAAGGTATAAATATTCCAAGTTGCAAACCAGCAAACAGCAAATGAAACACAAAGTACAGAACTATGAGTAGATTCAATTGTCTCACTTGTCACCACAAGAGCTCGTTTCCATAAAACTGTTATAATTAGTAACATCAGGATCGTACGACAAAATATTCACAAAACACATGCTCTCAGCGAAACAACTGTTCTCTCCACCTGCAAACTACACGCTCCCAGTTGCGATTTGATTGTAAACAAATGCAAGCCGGTTACGTTAGAATTTTTCTAATTTTTTTTTTAGCTTAATACAGAATCAAATAAATGGTAGTGTTTCTTTCTTCCTGATTAAGTAGATACCAATGTATAAACTCCTTAACGACAGTTTTCGAGCTTCACATAAATTGTTATAGACTACGTAGTTGTGTCAAGGCGGGGGATGGACTATTCAGTGTTATCACACCGTGCACGGGCGCCTTTCAATAATGATAATAATAAATTATTGTCAGCACGTGTATAAATTATGAGTCCACAGGGCGCTGAGAAGGAAGTTGCAGCTGTGTCCTGAGAGGATCCAGTCTTCCTGGTAGTTATCTAACAGACGAATGGATGGAGAAGCAACAGGTGATAGAGGTGAAAAACAGATCAGAACAGAAGGGGTCCTCCTCCCCCCTCCCCCCCCCC
>JAWQUT010000178.1:146090-157948 GCA_033807755.1 Ellobium chinense | reverse complement strand
GGGGGGGGAGGGAAGGCAGGCAGTACATGTATCTAAACCCCTTGACCGGTTGCCTTTTAGTTGTGTAACATTAGTGACGAAATTGAATTTTTTTTCTTTTTTTCTTTTCTTTCTTGCAACGAAGATACGAAGGTAAAACCAACACACACTATTACTGCAATACGATAGTATAAATTTATGCTCTATGAACTGGGAACAAAATTTCAAGAATATCTGTAACTTAATGACCGGCTAACACCTTGCATTAATGTACTCGTATATCATACAATCTTTACCACTGTTACAACTTCATTCTTAAGGACTTCTTGTTAAAAGGCCTCATACTGGATCTGTATGGAGTGAATTCATAGCAAGAAATCCAACAGCGTCTTCGTGCCAAAGATTATACGGCAGACAATGCAGACTAAATCAGCAGAATGCCATAAAACCTGTACCTTTGTTACAACTATATTGCTTAAGGACCTCTTGTTGAAGGGCCCAATACTGGAACTATATTAAGTGGGCCCTAAAGAAAGGGATTCGAGAAAAAAAACAACCAAAAAACAACCGACTTCATGCCAAAGATAATATGGAAGATAAAGCAGACCGGGCCAGCAGCTGCTGTCGACCACTGAGATTTTTGTGGTAAGAAGGGCTTGGAAATAACTTTAACATGTCGCACCTTTTGAGTCACCTATTTATGGCAGGGCAGTCAATTCCGCTTAATCGCAACGCAACGTCTCGAGAGAATTTTAAAAAGCTGTGATTAAAGGACTTGTTGTTATCTTGCAACTTTTCTATCTTCATTACTTTATATTCATTTATATTTATTTACCTATCTATTTATAGACAACCCTTTGAAAAAGACAGTATTGGATGAGCTTTAACATGTTGCTATTAGACGGAAGTTGCGTTTAAGCGGACCGCTATTAATTGGGACCGACTGTACAACTAATATTCATGAAGAGGGAGAGGCGAAGCAATGAACAAGCACCATTCATTTCAGATAATGGTCACTTGGTCAGTATTGCTCGCGGCCAGCAATATCCGGGCGTGCGTGAGATGCCGTTACGAGTCGAATATATTATTATGTCCACTACCGTTGTGACGCACATCTGACCACCTGGTCTCTGTTTCACAAGAAGGTTGAAGGCTAACTACAGTACAGGAAGTTGACAATTATTGAAAAGAAATTTGGGAGAACAAGGTTGTGTCTCCAATAAACGGTGCTTCAAGATCAAGCGGGAAGAGGGAAGGGGAGAGGAATACCAAAAGCGCAGGAGGCCATCCATGAGTAAGGATGAATTGAAAAAAACAAAAAACAAAAAAAAACCCAAAAAAGACATTGAAACTACATGTATCATGAGACCTAGCCTCCTCTCCGATACCGTTAAAAAAAAAATATGGGGGAGTAGGGAATAGGAGAGAAAAGTCAATTTACGCCACTGAACCCCAGGCTACAGAACAGCAGTACTCTGGCAATCAAACATAATCAATGTAGATGGTAAAAACATGTTTACAAAACAACATAACTGAATGTATACTATGATGAAGTCAAAGACAATAGCAGCCATAAAAATGGCAAAGAAACAGATAGCAGGATGTGGTTATCATAGTAAAACTAAAAACCAAATATCCCCAACATCCTTCGGGCAGAATATGTATTATAATAATAACATATAGATCAATAATAATAATAATGATTTATCTGGGAAACCACCCCTTTCCACCGGGGTTTTCACTGGGAGTTACCTGCGAAACGTCCACCATTCAATAAAATTAATGTTTTCCGTGGACAGCGCAAATAAATGATACTTTCACTCAGTAGGCCAAGGTCAATAATAGGACTTGAATAATCAACCATGCTAACCAGTGGGTCAAGTTAACCTGGGAACACCTGATCATGGTTTTAATGGGCATGGGAAACATTGATGGAATAAGGGCGTTGTAGAGAAGTCTTCGGGACTGAGAAATATTACAAGAGCTTTTGAGATTCTTTTCCTTCATGCCAACTGGTGTGGTCGATCACGAACCTCCGAATCCGTCTGTTAAATGTTAGCTATCTACCTTAAAATTTCTCCAAAGTTCTGTGCGTCCATCCAACTGGCTAATTCATCCAGGATTTTTTTTTCTTTATCTTTCTCTGCGTCGTTTACCACTTTAATTTTCCAGATTTTGTTACTGAAAGCTCTAGCTGTTATCTTATGAGCATATGTCTTAGGAATTTTGCTCATCTTATCTTCAACGATTTCAGAAATTTCTTCCACGATTCACTTTCTTCAAAACTTGCGCATATTATGTCTTCTTTTCTGTCCGTGATTTCCTTCTTTTCTGTTTTCTCATGTTTGTCCCTGCGTCCTCACTTTCTTTCATTTCCTGTAGTTTATATACTGAATCTGTTATTGCCTTACAACCTAATAAAGATCTGAAATTGAACTGACTTGATTTGAAGTGATTTAATTTTGAGTACTTTTCTTAAAAATCACGTTTCTCCATTTCAGATGCTGGAACAGAAAGTCCGACCGGACTGGGCTCTGTGTGGTTTGAGTGGCTAGCCACGGTTTCACTTTTCAGGCATCAACACTACAGGAAAAGGACCGAATCCTGAGTCAATATTGATCTCGTAGCACCGTCTCTTCGATTCCCCACTCTAAAGCTGGGAGGTGTCGACGCCCTTGTTACCAAGTGCTAGTGTTACTGATGTTAGGTGCTAATATTGTTCCTTGATTAATGAGCTGCCCACGGATATTTCTGGGCGTTGCCCTCTAGGCGTGAAGCTGATCCCACTCGCAGTGGTATGATTTTCACAGGTGCTGTGCCAAAAGGTGGAGAGCTACTATAACACTGCTGCTTACATGTAACAAAGTTCTGAGCTTGAAGAGCTAATGACATTGCCGTGGATATGAAATAAGGTTGACGTTGAAGATTTTTACCACACACCTGAAGGACTCTCATTCACACGAACGGCGTTAATGATCTGGAGATGACAGAAATCGTGAAGAGCCATCATACACCAGCACGGAAGGAAAAGACTGTTGTTAATTAAGTGATGCCGGGATGTGACATGGTTATGAATAGTATTTATCTGGTTGCAAAATACCATGATATTCTCAGTCTTAATCCAACGCTTCTGATTTAAATATTGCAAAACTGAAACGCACGTGGCAGTAGCTGGACTGTCTCTCATGAACAGTAGTGAATGTTGGGACATCGAACTGTGAGCTCGTCCAGTATGAAAGGTGACAATGTGTTCAGGAAGTCTAAAGAAAGAAGCTGCTGCTTATAACTATAGATTTTGGTGTTGGTTTGTCTTGCATGTTAAATGACTGTGGCACTAACTGTCATCTCAGTTAATAAGTGCCGTACATTTATTTACTGTTATAATCCTGGAAGTCTGAAAGTGTGCTTGAAATTGTGCTAGATGCAGGGTTAGGAAAAACACCCTTGGGAGGATCCTTGAACAATATCTGGGAAACTTCTCCCTTCTTCCTAACCTCGCTCCTAACCCAACTCAATATGAACCCTACCTCAGGCACACCTTTGGCGTTTGCCAGGAACATACCAAATGGACACACGACACCTACAAAATGAAGTGACTATACTGTGTTCAATCGTTGTTCATTAAAATGGAAAGAGGTACATCATTCCCAGGCAATATTATACGGAGAGGTACAGTATATTCCAAGACACAATCTTTCTGCAGCTCACGGTTGCAAATTCTTTGGATGCTTAACTCACGAGACCGAAATCTTTCTCATTTTCCAATCGTCTATTCACTACACTCCAGACCCACTGGCAAAAAAACCAAAACAACACACACACACATACACAACAAAACAATTATATCCATCAAGGAAACTGAAATATTCTCAGAAAGACAAAACAATCGACAACTTTTTCTAAAGTGCCTCAAATTTGCACTGGCATGGTACCTTCAATGTAATATCGTGGGGGCTCAAAGCCTATTACTCAATGGGTCGCATAAACCTAATACTGGATGTGGGCGTCACATTTCTGATTACATTTCAGACATTTTTTTTCTACTTCCAATACGCTTCACTCAAACTAATTAAAGATTCGAATCATTCTCTTTCTACATCAGTACATCACCACTCCGCCCACACTCGTTAGATCAAAATCAAAATTGATTTACGGCTGAGGAAGCTGATCTCAGAAAAGGTGAGGGGGGTGGNGGGGGGGGGGGGGGGGGAAAGAGTTGCAGAGGACGGGGGTTGTGGATATGTGATCATTGACTGGAACAACCGAAATTAATAGTGCGCAGGCTCTGAGATTGGTGGTTATCTAGGACATTGCAGGCACATCACTGCTGATTCTGGCATTGTTTCCGAACACGAGGGAGGATACTAAATTTAGATAATTTAATATTGCAGCATCTCTTTATGATACTGAAATCAGGGTTAGGCAAAACTGAGATAATTTGAACGCAGTTCGTGAACTTAAAGCTCAGTTCACGTGAACTTGATCTGAGCTTGATAGCTACTTTAGACGAAGTGATCTGGATCTGAAGTGTAGCTATTTTGGGTGCTTGAACTGAACTTTAATTTTCTACCTACATTTTAGTTCACTACACATCTACCTCGTAAACCAGAACTGGTTGCTGATTTTTAAATCCAAGGGGAACTGCTCTGATCTGAAAACTACTTATTTTTTTCTATAGAAGTGAGCTTAACTTGAATATGGGACTTTTCCTCATTAGTGAACTGAATTTGATCTGAACATACTTTTTTTCGGTGAATTTGTCCAACCCTGGAAAAAAAAGGTGCTCTCCAGTTCAGCAGCGGAAATCCTGCGCTCGAGGGGGATGCAAGGCGTAATAATCAGAAATTATTCGAAATTAATTGGGAGTTCGCGACAACGGAGACGCCGATGCCAGGAACACAATGTGCTGGCATAATTATGGCAGCTAATCATTCTCAAATTATACGTCCGACCATCGGCAGCCCGCGCGCTGTTCCATCGCCAGTCTTTAATCAAGCTCAGAAAAACGTATGGCGTCAAGCTTAAACTGACAGAGACCGGGGGTCATGGATGCTCTCTGGGCTCAGTAACGATGAGAGGGCATTGTCTTCTCACCCCAGGCCATCATAACAAACAACTACTTCACAGGCATAATATGAAGTGCCAGGATAACAAATTGCGCGCAATTTCAACGATCTGAACAAGGTCACTCGCAGATGCCAGTCTGTAGTCTATAACCTTGGCCACCTTATGAACCTTGTTCTCTCTACGTGAGCATCCCAGATTTAAAAAAAAAAAAATTATCATCAATGACAACGATAATAATAAACCTCAAGTTAGATCATCGGGTGATTATGATGTGCTGCTGAAAGTTGTGTCAAAATGTCCATTATTGACAGGGTTCATAAGGGCAAGTGGAAACTGCCTTTTTTCCAGGAGTTTCCATACAGTCTATACACTTGTTACGCAGACAAATTTAATTAAAACGAAAGTACGCTTTATCAAAAGCGAACAATGGCATAACCTGCACCAGTTTTCAGCTGATCCATTGAGACAATCTGGTGTTGCGTCTTCTAGAAAAATTTTATTTATCGTAATTGACCATTGTCTCAAAATCTGAGAAACTATTTGACACAAATCCCCCCAAAAAAACAAAACTCCCAATCACGCTGACATTTGAGATGGAAGTTTTTATTTTCCTGTTACTTTCTGAAGGGTTCTATACATGTTTCTACTATCCAAACAATTTTTTCTTCATGCCTTGGTATTAAAATTTTGACTTTTGCAATTTGCCAAGACCTGTTCGAATCTGGAAATGAGTCAGCAAACTAACTTCATCAAGCCAAGGACAAGGAGGTTTTTTTTTTTTCAATTTCATTTCAATTTCCAAGTTCTATGGGCCCGACAAAGCTTCCGTCCTTCCGGCCCAGACTTTTATTCCCAGCCCAGTGGTCTCACGAGTCCCCGATCTCAATAGCCGATTCATTAGTCTCGACTCCATGATCTTTCCCCGAGTCCTTCATCCGTTAAGCTAGTCGAACATTGTATGAGTACCCGACACGCAAATTTCAGAAGAATTGAAACAAAAAGGACGAAACAAATAAACAAACGAGTTGAAGAGCCGGTGTGGTACTGAATCAAAAGAAAAAAAAGCGATGTTCGTGATTAGAGTTACGGGCACCTGAGTCTGCTCTCCCGTCTGATTTGGTTAATTGTTTTTATAATATCGTGTTCAGCGGCCAATCCGGTTTTTTTTTATGTAGTGACCTTGGACCTCGGGTGAAGGACACGCGCACGCGCGCAACCCAACATCCTTACCTGCATTCTCTCTAGTAGTCCTTTTCATTACTTACAAATTACCAGCAACGATGTAGTGTAGGACTATCTGTCAAAAATTCAATTAATATAATTACCATTAGGTTGAGGGTTTTTAACAAATCAATTTAATTTGAAATGATGTTTTATGAAGCGCCCCAACCAGAGTCTGCACGGATGTGGACGGTATAAAAAAAATACTACGAGAGTTTCTAGCAGCTGTCGCTCTCAAAGTTCATGACCCGTTCGACGACAGCGAGAAAACACAGAGGAAATAAAATACAAGGGTTGGAAAAAAAGGCAAGGGGCTTTCATTTGGATTCTGTTTTTTCGAGCTTCATTGTCAAGCAGGAACGATCTGATACGGTCCGCTGGAGGTAAACTGTTATCACATTGAACACTGATCTCTGCAACAGAGATTGGGAAGAAACCTAGAAAAGCAAGAACATCCTCAGCGTGATCAATAACAGCAATTACGACAACGACTACGACAACAAGAACAACGACAACAACAACAACAACAACAACAACAACAACAACAACAACAACACGTTCCTAACCCACAGTCTTGCGGTCCCGTTAACTCTTCTCCCCTTGATAGAGGGACTGCTGTTTGAGCAGTGTGGTTTGTGAAATGAGTATGGTTTGTAAAAAATGTAGAAGGACTGTCATGCAAAATACAAGCTCTCAATCAATTATTGCTACATCACTACGTAATTACTTTCCTGGCCTAACGACGCGAAAAGCCGTGCAGCACAGCGCGAACGCTGCGGGTTTGAAACTTTCAATGCCCCCTTGAAAATAACAAGATGGATCATGAGCTGGGTTACCCCTCCCCTTCCCACCTCACTCCACCCTATTCCTTTAGGCAGTATCAGGAAGTAATTGGTCGAAATACTTTTCTGACAGAGGGTCTTCCTCTGAAGACGTTCTGTTCTGTTATATCGCTCTTCGCAACAAAAGAGCTCCCTATCTTTGTGCGACACCTGGCTGAGTCAAGTTTGGTATTAGAAACGCAACATGAACCGCTAATCAGGGCCCACAACTGACCAAGTCTGTAACATTGTTCCACGCCATGGGAAAATCGCACGTCCGAGTGGTCAGTACGGCAAAGCAAACACAGGATAAAGCCAGCATCTAGCAAGATATGTGAAAATATTGACCCAAGATTGTCCTGGGCGGTAATTGGTACACAACTCAAGAGTCATGGAAGAACAGCCCATCCAGAATTTGTTTGACCGTGGCTTTCAATAGAGGACAGCGATATCCCACGGTCATCAGGAATCAGTGTGTTCTTGTGGTCAGTCTTGGAGAAGAGAAGAGAATACTTACACTGTAATCTGTAGAGTTATGATGAGCTGCGCGATATTATCATTAATACTGGTGACATGTCAATGCACAGACTACAGATGGTCATCTTGCCCTAGACGACATTAGATAAAACCAAATGAGTCAGACAGTCCTGATTCCGAACAAACGGCGAGTGCCGACGCAAGGGTCGCGGGTTCGAAATCCTCGCCACATCTTCCTTCTTTATTTCTTTTGATCTCACTCTACCTTATCTTGTGTGAGCGTCTCAGTTGACGTCATACATCTTTGTCAATGGAGATCTGCAAGTGTAATATGCTTGTAGATGGAATACTTTGCCGTGAAATTCAGACCAAAAGAGAAACGTGCATTTAACATGTAGGAAAAAAAGTTGATTACTTAGCGTATTTATAATCCCCTAGTGCGGGCTGCTTTACTCCAATATCTCTACTCCCAATATATTTCCATGGTTAAGAACATCAGAACAGTTCAGATTTGGGCTTGGGAAAATTTATGAAACCATGAAGCTCATTAAAATCTTATGAAGGCTGATAAACAACACTAACGATGACAGTTCATTATAGCTGAGGATCAGGACAAAACACAGAGTATAACTGAATCCTCTCATCCAACTCAAAACAACCTGTAGCCATTCTATTTTCAAACATCCCAGAGTACCCTGTCATCAGCTGTACAGAACAACCGCGACATAATCCATACAGCATTTTCACCATCTCACATTGACAACATCTGCGCTCTCAGTTACAGTGGAAATATGCAGGCTGCCTGCCGCCTGTTGCTAACTGCATGTAATTATAGGCCCAACGACAAAGTGAAAAAGAAAAAAAAAAGTTCAAAAGCTGGCACAAAGACGCGGCCTTTGTATGGAGATTTCCTCTTTTTTTTCCTTTTTTTTCTGTTTAGCTCCATCGATCGGATATAAGCTTATTAAAAACAGATAATTTTAGTCATCAAGTGTACTTAGGTATCAAAGGAACTCATTTACTCGTATTTCAGTGGACCCGTCCTTATTTTAATTTCGTAAGTTGGAGTTATGGAGCGAAATTTAATACAAGGAAAGTATGGGACTTCGGATCAAGGCAACGAATTTGCCGCATTTTCGAGAACTTAAGGTCAGAGGTCGTTAGCGCGCCTCTTCTCTCTTCAAACAAATGAATTTCGAAAAATTATTTGTCGCTATCACTACCATTCGTATGTGGTTACAGGACAGAAGTCTTAAAAATAATCATTGTCTTACAAAGAGGTATGATACGAATGAAATACAAATTATCAATGTGTGGCACTGTACAAACCAGGTTGGAATAACATTGGAAAATTATACCCTATCATTATCTTCATTCTGCTTGTGTCCCCATTGCCATTTTACTTCAAGTCTTCCTGCTTCCTCTTTTTTTTTTTGCAGCTGCAGTTTAGCGGGATTCGAACCTGTTGCCTTTGTAAACATGGTCTGTACTGTTACAGTTGTAAACACCGCCTGGCGTGCATCAAGTTACGTCCTTTCACAGGCCACACCTTGAGTTCTTAATTGAGTCTAAAAGTGCTGTCGTCCTATTGTAGCTCTGAGCTATTGTTCCTGGCCAATCTTGGTCGCGCCATGCTGCAATGATGCACAATTCCTCGTCCCGACACAGTTTCTTCAAGGCCAACTTCTTTGGATGTCAGTGAAATATGGCATTATTCTATACCCGAGAATCCATGCGTGACAGAAACATAAAGGAACAAAAGATGAGAAGGAGGAGGGCAAGAAACTGCACACTTTCTTCAAATTCTTTGCTTTCGGAAAGTCGCTTTTTTTGAAACATGAGGGGTGAGGCGAAATTTGGGGGAGGGGCAAGAAGGATGCAAACCAATTTGTGACATGGAAGTATTCAACATCTTGAAGAACTGGGTGTGTGCGGTGAGAAAGAAGATGATGGAAGGCAACAATGGGTTACGAGATATGCTGGGGTGATAGGGACGAGATGCACTGAAAACAGCTTTGTTTATCACATCTTGGGCCTGGTGAGCACCGGCTCTTTGATGACACTGTTGGATGATTGATGCTCAAAGTCGAATGCCCGCAGGCACCTTTTGCACTGAACGCAACAAGTTCAGTCATGGAAGATCATCATGACATAGCGCAAAGGGCAACCTGGTCGATGGTGTGCAAACTGAGAGGTACAAATTTGTATCTGCTGTAAACATTTTTTTTTTGTGCTGTTTTTGTGAAAATATAGATCTAAGATAAATTTTGAGGCTTGGGTGATACAAAGAAGTGACAGTATCTTGTGGAATTTCATAGTAATCGAAAATTCGTGATCCAATACATTCCTTAAGATAAATGGGAAATCCAGAATTTTCAAGAGAGAAGGGCTGAGATCTTGGTAAACTGTCAACTGAGATCTTGGTAAACTGTCAACTGAGATCTTGGAAAACTGGTCAATAGATCCGTGCATTTCTTATCACAGGACTGAGATTTTTTTCCCGATTCATTTTTCATGCATGTCCATTGGTTGGGATGGATGACCTAACTAACGCTGTTTGAATACATGTATACAGTAACATATCCTGATAACACATCCTCTGGTTAAGCTGGCCATCTGGTTAGCACGGTCGAGTCTTAACTATTGTGCCATAACTGCCTTTGTCTTTCAAAAAAAAAAAAAAAGTACAGTGTCCGCGGTCCACATATAAAACTAACTTTGTTGATTCGAAAGAGTGCGGTGTTATCAGATACACTTGGGTAACGGACTTCTCTCCTTGCATTCCAGGCAAGCCCAAACATGTTCAGCTTCCCTTCTAAGCATTCAGCGAGCTGTTTTGGTGCAACTATTAATGCCAGAAATTTACTGTAATTGCGGATCAATACCAGTTTCGGTAGTCACTAAGTTTACTAGAACCAACGACACAGCTGGTCAAAATGGGGAAAATGTCGCTGGAAGTGGAAAAACTAATTAGACATCGATATCCAGACTTTAGACACAACAGGCCAAGGTCAAGTTGAGTGAGTGGTCATTAGTGCTCACTGTCACGCTACCAGCACACACCATTCTCATCAAGGCCACGTCAATCAACTAATCAAGCGTGGCATCATGGGCTTTTACTATAGATGAAAGGCATGGGGACTTCATTGGGGACCAAAAAAAAAAAAAAAAACGGTTTTTCGTGTGTGATACATTTTATTGGCAAAAAGCAATTTTATTGGCAAAAGCAGTAACGACGGGTGAATTTTTTGAAATAAAGGAGTTTGCTTTAAAACCAATGGAGGCATGGAAAAGCCGGAAATCCGCTAAAAAACGGAGAAATTCTATCCTTGTATGAGGTTTAGTATCGGTCATTTCGATTAATGGAAGGTGTTAAATCGCACAGAAGACATGAAAGCAGGAGAGGGATGGAGACAGGAAATTGAGTGATAAAAATGGTTGAGGTGTGAACAAAACTTATCGTTGTTATTTCTTATTAAGAAACAAAAACTTCACAGCCAGCGTGCTATTGGCTAATTTACTGATCATCAAAATAATAATAATTGGCGCTTTGGGCACTAAGCTCATGTCTGAAACCGACCCGTTACAATTCTGTGTCAGACCTTTCTCCGTGAGGTCTATTTCTCCTCCTACACGCACTCACCTCCAACTCTTTCGTCATGTGGCAACTTCTTTGTGAGGATGAACTCAGGGAAGGTGTAGAGTTTGAAACGACTAACAGAACAGGGCGATTAATGGACAACGTTAATATCTGAAACTACACAAATATTTATTACTGCTCTAGGTTAGTGGATCATTTATGTCTAAGCGTACATTTTTTTTTTCAGTTTTAATCTATTGTAAATTGAAAAGAGGTTGAACTTACAAGAGGAGATCAACAAAGGAAGGGCCAAAACAGGGGGGAGACGTGACTGTTAAAACGTGATCATGTTCGTAGTATAATTACCATTAAACATCGGGACGTTTTGTTATGAAATGCATGTACAAAAAGTTGAAAGAGAACAAGACCACAACGTTGGGTGGTGGTTCCAAAAATCCGAACTTAACCTTCTCTTGTTCCATTTAATGCATGCTCCCATACTGACTGCTAAAAGAGATTTTAGTCACTGGCTGCCAGTTGCTTATTTTACTTCCGCGAGTTCACCTTTGTCTCTGCGGAATCTTGTTCTCCAACCCACTTCACTAACACTCAACTCTACCCAAGTCCGGGTTCAAAAGACTTCAGTTTCCTCAAAAAATGTAATTACAGTGTATCATCATGACCTCGGAACCCGGGTGCTCAAAAAAAAAAAA
>JAWQUT010000178.1:123625-142650 GCA_033807755.1 Ellobium chinense | reverse complement strand
TTTTTTTTTTGTTAATACCTCTATTACTTTGAGAAAAGTATGAATCGAGTTCTGGTGATCCGGTTCCCAAACGTATTCACTAACTTCTACATCAGTGAGGCAATAATGATCTAACTGTGAAAATGAGTGTAGGCCTACGCCTACAACGCACAACAGGCTACATTATTTCAAACCTGTTCCTTAATCTTTAAAACTTGCACACTTTATTCGTACAAATTCATTATAAAGACTGTAGCTTCACGCGTCTTTTTCACCTTTGTCTCCCCCTTTTCGCCCCCTCCCCCCTGGGGCCACCCCAGACGCTCCCTCCTCAACACTCTCTCCCTCTGTCAAAACATACGCACATGACATCCTACTTTCGCGCACAAACCACCTATTCACATATTTAATAGTAGGCAACATCTTCCAATACAACATACCATGGTACACAAAACGCCACCAGCCTAAGGATCCTATTAGGAGGCGTAGGGGAAGTAGGAGAATTTACCTCCAGACAGCCTTGATATACTGCACTGTTTTTAGTACAGTCAACTCTGCTTAATCGCACTTCCCTTAACTGCAACTTTGGCTTAATAGCAGCACTTTTTTTTTTTACAGATAACGGTCTGTAGGTTGTATTCTCCTGTACCAATGTCAATGGATAATTTTAACTCCTCTCAACGGCAACTTTTTCCATGTTCGTCAAAGAGATGCGCTAAAGCAGTCTTCTGGTATTTCAACAACAAAAAAATGAACTGGGTGTTTGCGAGAGAGCGGTGAGACGGGACGGCCGAGCAACGGGGTGACCACCTGTCACAGGCCTGTGATTTACATCTCCCTGCTGACCCTCACCAACATACCCATGAACATCAAAGGGTGAGCAGGCAGAGATCACTGCACAGCAGATGGCGGTCAGTGCTAGATGACCTTGCCAGAGAGAATGAGAGAGAGAGAGAGAGAGAGAAAAAGAGAGAGAGAGACAGAAAGGGAAGGAGAGAGAGAGAGAAAAAAAAGGAGAGAAAAAGTTGGTCAGAGGTAGACAGACTTTAGGCGGAAAGTTGATAGGTGTGCGTGCGGACAGAACAACAGTCACGGAATATGTATACATTAAAACATTTTGACAAGAGCTAATAAGGCTCCTTTGGACGGCGTTATCCATTATAAGCAGAGATGATTCGACATTCGCTTTTCAAAAATATCGGAACCGAAAATTATGAAACAATTAACTCCTCCGTCACTGCATAAAATTATTAGGCCTATAGGCACCGCTACAGTCTTTGTCTAGCGATATCGTACACTGTGTGATTCCTTCCCTGTGAACGCTTCTGACGTAAACTATAAATATTCTTATGTTTTATTATACATCTAATTACAAAGTCCACGTCGGCCTTTAGCTTGGTTCATCGGCTTCTCTATAACTTGAATACTAAATCAACCTAGTGTAGTTTCTAAATACAGCATTGAGTATCATGCTGCTAAAATCCAGTGAACAAAATACTCAACGCTTTTATGGCTGGCATTGAGTGGAGGAAGGAAGGGGGAAGGGGAGAGGATGGATCAGTCTCTTCCTCCAAAGACAGTGCCTACTGATGAAATCTATGTGGACAATAATCTCTTAACGAAGCCGGAAGTAGGTGAGTAAAGGCGAAGAAGCAGCGAGGCAGGTCACCGCGACCCGAAGCGCGCAGCGACAGCGCCAGTGCTGTGAGGCAAATTATAATGCAGCTCAGCCGGAGTATTGTGAGATGAGATGAGCAGAATACACAATGGAGGCTTGAGATGAAATTCAAGACCACCCAGCAGGTTGTAAATGACTGCACCCGTCGTCTTTCGCAAAAGGCGCCGTTTTCCTCTTCAGCAAACAAACAGTCTGGGAAATGGACGTGTGAATTATGCAACTGCAAGCGGATGAATGAACAGAAAGCGATACCGGAAGCGATGAAATACGGCCCAAGATGGCCTCCAGGGTAGAGTTTAAATTCGGCAGTCGAGGATAAGGTCGAAATTTTATTTTGGCCACAGGGAAGTTAAACATGAATATGGAATTTCAAAATGAAATTGAAAATAGCTGCACTGGTCACATTAAGAACAAAAGCAAATATTGATATATTGAACATCGAAATATGATCTATAACGGCAGCCCATGATTACTCACCCAAACTTATGTTGAACATTATCCATCGAAATAAGATTACTGCTAACATATAGACACTTTGATACCAAAATATGGGTGACAGAAAATAATGTTGTTTTTTTTTTGTTTCTTACAATTAACGTCATGTAACTGCAGCTCCTCGGGGATACAGAAAAAGTTGCGAGGAAAACGAGTTGTCATTATCCAGTGACTTTTATATACAGAGTTACAGCAGTCTGTTATGCGGATATGTTGCGATTAAGCAGAATTCCCGATTATCCGGATTGCAATTAAGCGGAGTTGACTGCATGTAAATCTGCTCCTCTGTCTTTCAGTTTTCTTTCGACCTTATAGCACGTGAATGCACTGAGGACTTGTTCACCTTCTTCCAGGTTTTAAATTACAAGTCGGTCTCAACTGAATCCCTACGAACTCAACAAAATCCTCCTGTATCTGAAGTTACGGCTCTACTTTTTTTTTTTTCCTGTGTAAATTCCCGCCGTTTTCTGAGCCCGAATTTCGGGATTTGGCATTATTCTGGAAGATTGAAAACGACCATAAAACACACTCCCCTTTCATCATGGAATCAAAAGGCCACCACCTCCACCGCTGTTCTGAAAATCCGTACAGTATAACAGAATTATAGTATAATTATGCCCCACCAGCATCATTGAATATTCTCCTCGTTATGCTGTCAGTGATCCGATTACACTGTCAAAACGGAAGAACTTGAGAAACACAACAATCTACCACTCTTGCGACTCCCTCCTTGACCACTCCTTCCTCTTTCCCTTCCTCATTCAGAATATAAAAGAAGAGAATTCGTTGGTTTTTATGACATCACCTTTCGGACCTCATAATTAACTGAGAACAGTCGAATAATCTCCCTCTATACGGAAACGGAAGCGGCAGGGGAGCCATTCTTATCTCGCGACTGAAAACGAGGCAAGAAACCGTGGTTTGAGATTGAATGAAAGAGGGGAATAATAAAGTGTTGTGTGGTTGTAAACATTCCGTCACTCCACTTTTCGAAGATTTCTTACGACGTGTGGACCATCTGTTGGCGCAGGGTCGCTTGTGTTCTAACTAGTTCATGCCCACAATGCAAGAGGTTGAGGGGCAGGCCACGGTACACTGATGTAAGGATTCTTGTGTGAAGAGGTTGAAAGGAGAAGGCGGAGAAGAAGCTGTGAATAATGAGAAAAGAGAAATAAAACCTCCTGACCCTCTTTTTACATCCCATCCAGGCTTCTTCCTGTCTATGACACGCGCGGAAATGTCTTGTACCCCCGGAAGTTCAGTATTTAATTAGAATTGACGGCGGTTGGAAGCTGCGAGTGGAAGAAGGTGAGAGGCGGGGGAGACCTCGGCTTAAATGTAATAGACTTTGCCGAATAGACTGACATCATTTCAGTTCCTAAGAAGACGAGAATGGCGCGGGCTACAGGCTAGCTAGAAGTGGGTCACTTGAGACCAGGTCTTTGATCTCTGGTCTGAGAATTAGCCATCTGGGCTGCCGGTGTGAGTCGTGTCTCACTGACTTCCACTTCCCGTTGGTGCTCATCAAGGCGGACACTAGATGATCCTCTTCTTCAGGTAGCCCGAACAATCACGCGGGGTTTCTTCAGGGCGCTACTAAGCCTCTCTATTCCGCCAGATTTAACCATCTCTTCTCGCGGAAACAGACCATGGACAATTCCTAAATTAGGTCAGAACCGGAGGTGACACGATATGAGAAGTCTACAGTCAGTTAGTTATTACAGTAAAAAAAAATAAATGCAATTAAAAGAGATTGTGATTATCCAGTTACTTCAACATAGAACTACAACATTCTGTTATATGAAAAATGCTGCAATTAGGCGGACGATGTGATTATCCGGACTGCAGTTAAGCGGAAGTCGACTGTGTTTAAAACGCGCAGAGTAACTCTCAATCTCTCAGTCAGAGACTAGTACTGAAAATAAAGATTTTATATCCTAGTCACACTAGCTTCTTATGACGGATGTTATTTATCGTTTAAGAATGAATCGGATGAAAGCATGATAATGCGATACGATACAGTAAATAACATACAATAAAACCTTACTCTCTAGAATTACCCACAATCTCGTTGCAAACCTCTCCAATCCGTTTCTCTGTAGTACAGTATCTCTATATTAAACTTATCTCTCGAGTTCGAAGTTTAAAGCCGGTTCCTTAGATTTCAAAATCGTGAGGGTTATACTGTTTGAAGTGAACGGCTCAGCTTCATCATTCCTCTAACAACTTTTTAAACAGAGGCAAAATGCACAGAAAAGCAGATTTCAGTATTACCAAATCTTCCATGACTCGACGCCTCAAAATGTGAGCTGTCTTACAACAACGCAGCAACACTAAAGACAACGGCTATCTTGAGGGGAGGGAGAGGAGAGGGGTGATGGGTGAGGAGTGAAGAGAGAAAGAACCTCGACGATTGAGTGTATGTATCCACAAGACTTCCCTCTTTGCGATGCACAGTTCGTATATTATGTGCTTATTTGTGTGTCACAAAGGCAAAGGATGGGAAAGAGGAACGGAGACAATTTTTTTTAAAAATGGGGAATGAAAGGCACCTCAAGATACCTCATGCATGAACGAAGATAAAGAAAATGCAAACCCTTACGATTTGTATGAATTGCATGATTTTCTGGTAGGGTAAAAGAGATATAACTATTACATTAGCCCCATCGGTTGTTCATTCATACCCCCTCAATGGCCATACTCAAAGAATATGGTTAAAGTGGCCAGTGGCTAACGCAAACTAAACGTTATAAGGGTTTTGATATTTATAAGCAAATCTTTAAATCTTAATGTCGAATTTCATAATGATTTCAAGAGAAGTATACGACTTTCTATACTATATCATCACGGACAAAATGTTATGTAGCAAGCAGCAGACGGCATGCAGGCTCCTTTTAAATAACTAGATGATACTGATATTTAATAACAGTCTACAACTTTCGTTGAACGTAAACATAGCACCCATCTAACCCGGAAGAAAAGCACAAAACGATGCACACCTGAGACAGCCTTGTGCAACAGTTCTACGGCTGGCCAGTGACAGAGAGGTGCACATCGTCAGGCACCATTAGGCCAGTGTTAAGAGTGCGGTGACGTTAACGTTAACAGCCAAGGAAAGCTGTCGAGTGTCGAATATCGGACCAGGAACACTGACAGAATGTGATAGGTGTTTGCGGCTTTGTTTAGTGACTCCCGATACTTTACCGCGTCTTCTTCAGGTCGCGTGCCGGCTGTCACCTGTCCAACGGCCCATCTCAGGCCTACTGGCGGCCACATCCGGAGAACAGGTAAGGAGGGAAGTACTCTGCGTCCCGCTAGGTGGCATATCACCAAGCCCCGCCCTGAACACAAAAAGCCACAAAAGACGGGCTGGATAAGGCTTAAGTTTTCTGATAGGAGTACGGGGTTCAATTACATGCTTGGCTAACGGGGGCACCCTCAAGACGACTTCTTTTTGAGTTTGGCGCGTTGGCAGCGAGTATTTTAAATACAACTACGAGATAAGCCACGGCTCTATGAAAGATGGGGTCTAGCAAAAAACAATAATATTATGAGAACAGGAGACGAACTGGATTACTAAAAGAAAAATGAAATAGGAAGAAAAAGAGACCGACAGGTGCAGCTCAGTGGGCCACAGGATGCAAGGTGCGGAGATGGAGCCGACAGGGGACCCTAACTGATGATACACCTTGCACGTGAGATAAAGCTGACAGTTACGATTGACAACGATTGAAGAACAAAAGAGGAGGACAGACAGGAAGTATGTGCATCAATGAGAAATTGATTCACTGACTTGGTTGTAGTATTGAAGAACAAGAGAGGGGGACACGAAGTAAATGCATCAATGGGGAATTGATTCACTAACTTGGTTCTAGTAAACGAGCGACCCATGAAATTATTTTTCTTTCTTAAATATTACCATGAAAAGGCATCACGGCACTGGTTCTGAGCTCATGAATAAAGTACTGTGTCACAGGACCCGATAATAAGGGTAAGGCTTATACAACGTGCATCCAGGCGATATCTATCAGAGCCACTTCATAAAAGGGATGGCACTTGAATTTTAATATCCCAAAAGGCCGGACCACTCGGTAATTTCTCAGCCCCCCTAGGCAGCTCATAGTGGTGTAGCCATTATTCAAGTGCTGAATACAATACTCAACAATCTTTCACTGCCAATGGCCAAGTACAAATTTTACCTACAGACATGTTGACTCAACTCAAGAAATTCCAAATGACCCCAAGGCATTTACAAAATATTCATGGCTCGAATCGAACCCTCAACTTTTTCATCCTATGTTACAAACTACAATCATTCCAACAAAATGCAACATCGGTTACACTAATTTCTTGGGGGNGGGGGGGGAGAGAAGCTTTGACTTACCAGTCAAAGGTTAGTTTGATTGTTTCTAACAGAAGTCAATTTGTTCTTTAACTATACAGTAGATCTAAATCGAAAGTGACATGTAAAGTCAGAGCTTTCAGAAATTAATGTAATTGACGTGACTTTTTGCTGGAATTGCCCCCCACATGAACGTAAGAGCGATGCTGATAATGGCGATACTCTTGTTGTTGTTGCTGTTGCTGATCATGGTGGTGATAACCTACTTGTCCCTGCCGTGATTTTGGAACATGTCACTTTCATGTTACGTTTTTCATTTGTTAATTTTTTTTAATGCCCGAATATTTCTGAATTGGGCTTGACCCATTAAAATTGTTTAGACTCGCTCTTGAATGTTGGGTGCTGTAGAGCGTACATTAACCTAAACTCACAGGAGTGCCTTTGTGCGGATATGATCCAGATTATCTAAGTGACTTGGCTCTTTCACCGGGCCGCAGATGGAGAGCTGGTAACCTCGAAAATACCTGAAGACATAGGCCCTAGCCCGTCTATCGGCGTCAGCTGTCGCTGTGCCGTGGTACCTGCGGTCTGATAGTGATAGTCCGTGTCCCCAATAGTCCCAACACCATCTGGTGCCTACCTTGGTGACAAAGGCTGATCTTACCTCCACACAAAGACTGTGAATGAGCACTAGATGGCAGCCGCCCCCCTTTCTCCTCACGCTCACCGCATTTCCTTACACTTAGCAGACCTACGACGTACTTTATGTTCAGGCAGTTCAAGAACCAATAAGTTGTTACATCTGCCGCCTTACCGTTTTTGGTTTTTTTTTATGTTTCCTCCAGGCTTTCAGTCTTTCTTCAAATCAAAGACATAATAGGGTTAACATGCATGGTATTACCGTATTCTACAGCCAAAAACTCCGTTACAACATGGTCTGCGTGTTCTTTGTATGGCTAGTAAAATCACATTCGCCACTCGGTAGTTATATATCCCAGAACCTCCTCACTGCAGGATTCAAACTGGAAGCAACACTTAGATGTGAATAAGATGCACCAAATATGTTTTCACTATTCTTAGGGAAATTTCTTTCACTTTTTATTTCATTACTGAAACAGCTAACCCTGATACCTCGGCCACCCTTCTGACCAAATAAATCAGACATGTTATCCACTGACCGCGTTAACCGTAATTCTTAAACATGACAGAGGTGGAATTGCTGATCGTAATAAGCGGGTGGTCAGCTAACATGAGGTTTTGTTTCACTGCTTTATTGTGTATTTGGGAGGAGGAAATACAGGATATCATAATATATGTGGAAAGCTAATAATTTTTATTTTATGAAAATGCTGGAGACACGTTTATTCAAAAGAAATTTTCATAAATTTGTACGCCCTGCCAAACCTCCTAATAAATCATAACAAAATGCAGTCTTGTAGTGTGTGCGTGAGTCTGTGTGTTCACGAATGCATGCATGGGCTTTCGCTTCGGTCAGACTGCATTTATTTTATTTTCCTCTATAACGCGATTAAAGTTGGTTTTGGGACAGAGCGCGTGCAATGAAATTGATTCATTATTATTATTTTTTAGGACCATCTCATTTTATATTCAATTACTTGCCGGTGCCAAATTTAATATTCATAAACGACACAAAAAAAAAAAAAATCTCATGAGAGGCCTGCTGAAAATCTGGAAATACTATAAATTTAGTTTTTCTGACATAAATAAAAGTGGTGTCGTAGAGAGGTCATGGCAGGAGATTCTAAAGCCACATCCAGGCAACGTAAACGAGGTTTAGATAGTTGATGCAGTTTGTATGACACCCTAGAGTACATAATAATATGCATGAATGTAAATCGTCCACGTGCCGCATTGAACTCCCCCCTCCAGACCCCTCTCCACTTTCCCCTTTCGCTTTTTGTCTGCGGATCCTTATTCTACACCACCCCCCCCCCCCCCNNTCCCTCACCAAAAAAAAAAAACTTTGAGGAGGGGGAAGCAAAAGGTCGCCAGCCGCAGGTTACCTGTTAGCCTGTGTGTGTGTGTGTGTGTTGAGTGTTCAGGCAGGACAAAGGGGCCAGCCCGGCCATCACAAAGAGACGGCCCCTCCCCCAGCACCTGTCGATCTGTAAATGCATGCAAAATATAATAACAACTACCCTGGACCAGCAGAAGGGTACCACCGGCACGCGTCCTCTGTCGCAGTCTACATTTAGGGGAATTAGTTGTTGAGAGTAGGTTTCAACCCCACTTGTCCCGTACAATCGCCAAACTTTCACCTCACTGAGATGGGAACCAAACGTCGCACGCCTCAACTAACATAGCGGATGAAAAAAGGGGGTGCAGGGATAGAGCCCAAGAGTGGTGTATCACCAACAATGAATTTCTAAGTTACAAAGAGCCGTACTTAAATGTAATGTGAAAGAAAGACTGGTAAATTTCGCGGTGACCGGGCAGGGGGTGGGGTGGTGGTGGGGGAGGAGCGGATCTAGATTCAAATCTTTTTATATGTTTTCTAGTTTTCAAGTGCATTCAGAATTTTCACGCTTAACAATTTATTATGTCCTTTCAGCGAACAGAATTCGGGAATGACAGATACTAACAGGTGCTGGTTGCTTGAGGTGGGGAAGGGGTGGGGGGTAAGAGGGGGGATGGTGGTAGAGGAGATAAGAGTGCTCGAGGAAAGAAAGAAAGAAAGAAAGAAAGAAAGAAAGAAAGAAAGAAAGAAAGAAAGAAAGAAAGAAAGAAAGAAAGAAAGAGAGAAAACTCGATTCTAATTAGAGCTCACAGGGTGTGAGCTGTCAACACAAGGATGCCGATTTTTGCACAATGATAAGATACTCTGCATGTCATCGATATGGACATTTGTGTGTAGCAGTGAAGATCTCTGATTTCAAACACTCGTCTCCACTATGTATTGTCATTCACGTCAATTGACAAATATTTTAATACAAACACTGACTGATTCTCATGGTGGTTTTATAGGTAGATTGCGATTGTACACATCGAAGGTTCTATGGTGGTAGTAGTAATCCAATGGAAAATCGCTTACTTACATTTCTGAAGGCCTTTCGAATTTTCGATGCAGAAATGTAAGTAAGCGATTTTCCAGTGGATTCCTACTACCACCATAGAACCTTCGATGTGTACAGTCGCAATCTACCTATAAAACCACCATGAGCATTAGTAAGGTCAGTATGACCATCATCTACAATATTTCAAAATCCACTGACTGATTATTATTTGGTTTCACTTTTAATATCATAATAGATTTTCCATTCTACTGAGACCCCACCATCATGTGCAACACAACTCACTAGCATTTCTTGACAAGGCGAAACATGGATATCGACGTCCTTCCTTCAGTGTTTTCTGGGCATGTGCTTTTCTCGCACAGCGAGAGTAATTTTGTTCGTATGTTTTCTTCCCGGCGAGGTCGAGCAAAATTTTGCTGTTAACAGGAAGAAAACCTGGCATTTTACCCATTTCACCCTACATTTCACGATTCCCCCCNCCCCCCCCCCCCCACACACACACATTTCACGATTTCCCCCCCTACATTTCACGATTTTCCCCAGTAAGTTACGAGAAGCGATATTCCCTACATAAGGGGAATGACTTTTCGTAAGGCCACTTTACCCTACCCTGGAGGAAAGTCTTTATGAGTAGCAACACCAACCCTCTTGGAATTTAAAAACAAGAGTAAAAAAATTGAGTTTTTGGTGTGTGGCAGATTCTATCAGCAAAAGGTATTAACCACGCGTGCGGCTTTTTTTTTCCCCCTCTTGTCAAACAATCAAAATAATTTGCTTTAAAACGAAAGGAGGCGTGGAAAAAGACCGGATATCCGGACGATATCGGAGATACCCCATCCTCGGCTACAAAAAAGTGAGTTCACAGCTACAGGTGATCCGGTCTTGGGTATCACCTCCTATGATGGTTCCCCAGGGACAGGAAGTGGCCCTCACTAGGACAGCTGGTGTATCCCTGGACAACTCAAAATCTAAGAGTAACAACTCTGTTGACCATACAAACAATTCACAGTAAAAGAACTGGTCATGGTAGCTGATATGGTGGAAAGATAAAGCTTAATCACTTCCGATTACATTTTCTACAACAACAACAACAACAACTGTCAAGCTACTACAACATCAGCAACAACAACAACAACAACTGTGTATCTGGCATCCTCGCTTATTGTCCATCAAAAAGTACCAGCTCTACATTTAGACAACAGATGGGTGTGTGATTGGGTGAGTGCGCTGGACTGTGAGCTCCTTTAACATCTAGCCTTTGATCTGCCAAAGTATCGCTATTGTAGACCCCAAGGAACGCTAATTCCAGGCAGTCTGGCCATAATTTCGAGCTTTCGAGGTGTTAGAGCTCTGAAGTAAAATTATATTAAAAGGAAATATAGAACTTAATTTAGGAACAGAGCACTACAACATAGTGAGTACATGTATAGTTTTTCGAGTACATTCTTAATGAGGATGGAGATCGGGAGTCTGATTACCTTGCGCAGAACAGAAGTCTACAGGTGCGAACTAAACAATTTAACGCACACTGCAGTGTCATACTAAGACACATACGAAACACGGGTTAAGAAAAGCATTTAATAAAGAAACCGAATTCTAAAGACAACTTTTGGACTTTTTCATATATTTCTCATACGGCCGTTCAAAGTTAGTCATTAGTCTTTCAAGGAAGACAATAACCAAATTCAGACACATGGGGCTTTGCGGAGCGGATCCGGAAGTGGGTCGGCAACAATGCTTCACAAGGACAAAGCAACAAGTCGTCCATTGTGACTATAGCCAGGACTACTCTCAATAACAGTTCTACACCTGCCTCTTGTTTTTCATCATCCTCCCACCCCAAGAAGGAAAAAAAGTTCATGACAGCTAAAAAAAAAAAAATCCTTTTGTTTTTGAGCACCTGAAGAGAATAATCAGTGTGAGCGTGTCCAGGTAGTCAAACTATACTGATTTCCGGAGACCGTCGGCTTCCACCAGGACCTCCCATAGAAGCAAAAGAACGTGACAGTAAAACACAATGAACGTTCTGACTCCCTCATTGACTGTGGGTGAGTAGGAGGGAGGTCTTACGTGCGTGAAGACTCACGCAATAGTTCCGGTGGCTAGAGCGCTCACCTGTCGTGATGACGTCATCCTTTGAAGTAATGAGTTTTACATCAACAACAGGTCGATACAATAGGATTTTTTCCCCTTATATTTCATTTCTTCCAGCGGTCCAGCTTCTGAATCTTGGAAAAAAAATTACTAAGGTCCTGGATTTGATCCAGGCCGTTTGAATTTGCATTATGTTTTAACGTCCCTTTATAATTATATAGAAACGAGGCTGGCAGCCCCATTGGGCTGCTGACAGAAGGGTGCTTTGTAAACGGTGAGAAAAAAACTAAAGATGAAAGTCAAAGCTCACAGGATTCGAACCCCAGATTTTTTGCACCAACGGGTAAACGCTCTACCTTTTGGACCCTCACCGGCTACCTCAATACGCCGTAACATATCTACTACAGTATAACAGAAGGTAAGGACCATATAAACCCCTGTCTCCAACAGGAAGTTCATACTTTCGAGTCCGTAGGATGTTCGAGTTCATGAGTAGAATCTGATATAGGAACTTCAAGGGACTCAGTTCAATTCATTCTGAACTAGCGTTCACAGAATATACCATCACTTCATTTCAAATAGTTTGCAAGTTTTTTGAGTATATGAAGTTTGAAGTCATAATTAATTCTGAATCGGTAAGCTATTCGGGTTCATGTGTAGAATCGGCTATAGGAAATAATAAGGGATTCGGTTCAATTCATTCTGAACTAGAGTTCACAAATATACCATCACTTCATTTCAAATAGTTTGGAAGTTGTTTTTTTTTTTTAATACATCACGTTTGGAAGCGTGAAACTCTATATGCATTAAGTTTGTTTACTTTTTACCTCAGACGCCAAGAGCAAAAATCGTGTCTTCCGTGTCTTCCTTAGGCCGCGCACTGAAATTTGCCTTGTGGTGCACTGGTTTTAATGGATCATTGTAACTGCCTCGCCGCCCTTCTTCATGCAAGATTAATTTGCACATGCCATTGGAGCATGTAATTGCTTAAGGGTTCACATTAATTATTCATATTTAAATAATGGCACGTGCCCGACGTGGCCCTCTCTAGACGTCTACCCTGTAGGGCAGCACGTTTTCATTTAAGTTCAATGTACTCGGTGTTGTTTGGCAGTCGTGATCATCTCAAAAAATATAAAAAAATCGCTGATAGATTACGGGTTCAAAATCGGCGGCTGCAAAACACTACCCTTTTCAGAGCGACAGTCAAACACAATGACAGCTTCTAAGTACTCAATCCTTCTTTAACAACATGATATTTCAGAGGCATCAGTTGGCTTCGTCTTCATCACATCTCATAAGACATCGCCAAAGGCAGGAACTAGAGACACTCACACGCTGCTGATCCTGATCGTGAGTACTTCCGTTTCTCTCATTGTTTCGTCCACAAAAAAACTTCGTCTCCATTCTTTTCACATAATCAGGGGTTAGTTTTGTTTCTTCTTTCCCCTATTCTTTTCTTGTCTTCTCCTTCGCTTCGTCTTTGGTGGAGAGCTCACTCTCTCGCGTCTTTGGTGGAGAACTCACTCTCTCGCTCTTACCTGATACCTAAGAGTTCTCACAAAGGGATTCTAAAGAGTGAGTCAGGTGATGAGACCGATGACAATACCAGAGCTCGGCTATAGCGAGACGACAAAGCGAAGAACACGTCCAGTATGTAGGTCAAACGTAATGACTCTTTTAAACAATGGAATATAATAAATGGAAGATCTCTTATCTTTTTTTTTTGTTTTTTCAAAGGTACCAAGTTGCGCCGGACAGATATTGGAACTCTTCCAAAGTGTACTTGGTTGAGGTTAAGAAAGAGGACGGGAGAGACCTGAGTAAGCTTTTTCTTCCCTAACCTAATTCTACTCATAACCTGCCCTTAACCCTAATCTAAGGACACCAAGATCTGACTAAGCTTAATACCTTTTAACAGCAACAAACAACAACAACAACAAAAAAACAAACAACAACAAGAACAACTCATAATCATACTCATAACTGTATTATTTTCTGTTCCATATGTTTCATTTAGCAGACAGATTGTGTGTGTGTGTGTGTGTGTGTGTGTGTGTGTGTGTGTGTGTGTGTGTGTGTGTGTGTGTGTGTATTTATATGTGTGTGTTTGTGTTTGTGTGTGTGTGTGTGTGTGTGTGTGTGTGTGTGTGTGTGTGCAATATTGTTTATCTAGATGTCATCTCGACCAGTCGCGATCAGCCTGACACTCAGTCCACGTGTTCTGTTTCCCGTCTCGTTAGAGACACTCACTGACAATGATAAATGATACATAATGGGCTATGATGACGATCGACAATAGCAGCTGATGACGAGGAGACTTTATTAGGGTTAGTAGATTAGTAGGGAAGCGTTGGTTTCATTAACGTAGACGGCGCTTTTACCACAAGACTCTTGTAGCATCCTCACAATGGAGAGTCCTTGCACTGGATGTAGAAAAAGCTTTTGATATTATAAACTTATAAGAAGTGTCGAGTGGTGGAAAGATATAAGGAATGGTTAAGGGGGAGAAGACTAGACAACAGTAACAGCTAGTAAGACATAAGGTACAGACAAACTCAAGGATTACGAAGAAAAGTCTTTTAAGGCGCAGGGTGAGGGAGGGGAAAGGGGAGACAGTGAAGCGGAAGGTTATACAGACATGGTGACGGATGACTCTAGAAGTACCTGGAGGTGGGGAGAAGAAGGGGAAGACAAAGGCGAACAAAACACAAGGTAGCGTTGTAAACAAGCGTGAGTTCTAGGGCGAAGCCTTAGTCGATATCGATAGTGAGTACTCACGATACTGACTCTCAGCTCGAGTACTCACTTTGAAAGGCTGCATTAGTTGATTTTGTCGATACTGGAGTTCACTAAATCTTAGTTTTATTTATATCGCTTTTAGACGTAAAATTTACCAAAGGCCCTAATTCCCAAATGATGATTGACAGTGCTAAATCATCATTTACGCAACTCTAACAACCTCTAAACGCGAGGACCTTTCATTCGAATACTCAACAGAGCCGTTATTTAACCTTGATCTCAGCAGCGTGCGCTGTTCATGAAGCAAATATAAGCAACTGTATCAATGTTGTTTATCGACGACACCAGAGTTGTGAGTGCGCACAGTAGCAGATATCTAAAAATATCGAGTTAGGCATCGCCCGGGTGAGTTCCTCCTGGATTGCCCACACCTGTATTTATTAACATTTCCTCCTCGCCGGGTGAGCTCAAGTGCCCGCCAGTGCCACCTGTCGCCGCTCACGGCCGGGTTGACTTGATGCCTGCCTCGCCCAGAAGATGAGCGCCTAACGTGCCTTGACTCTTTTTTTCAGAGCAAGAGAGAAAGAATGAACTCACCCTCGACCGGTGAAAAAACAAGAAGAAATCGTGAGGTGAGCGAGAGGTTTGTGTGAGTTAGGCTCACGGGGTGATCACAGTCTCTGAGCCATCGGACCGTGAACTCGTGTGAACAAAAGATTAGCTGCTTCCTTTCTTTTTTTCCTTAAGCCTAAGAGCACACCCTATTAGGGTAAAAAATATTAACGATCAAACACTGTGACCTGGCTTTTGCCTGGTCCTTTGAGAAGTGCTCGATTTCGCCGTAATTTAATCCTTTTCCTACTCTTTTTTTCTTTGCTAAAAAAACACTGTCAAACCCTCGCCCACTTACGGCGAAATCGAGTTCGTCCGTCTCTTGATTACAAAACTGTCTTAATTGAATATACTCATGTTAAAGTTACGCATGACATTTGTTTAAATGTCCTGTTTGTACCAGTAGATCTATATTATCAATGATTGTACTCGTTACCCATCTTTAAGTTTTTAATACGGAGATGACACAATGCAGCTGTTATCAGCCATATGCAGCCATAAAACATCCTTAGCGATCTTGATACTTACGGCAAGTTTGCTCTAAATATGCACCCTGTNCTACTCTTTTTTTCTTTGCTAAAAAAACACTGTCAAACCCTCGCCCACTTACGGCGAAATCGAGTTCGTCCGTCTCTTGATTACAAAACTGTCTTAATTGAATATACTCATGTTAAAGTTACGCATGACATTTGTTTAAATGTCCTGTTCGTACCAGTAGATTAATGTTATCAATGATTGTACTCATTACCCATCTTGAATTTTTTAATATGGAGATGACGCAATGCAGTTATTATCAGCCATATGCAGCCATAAAACATCCTTAGCGATCTTGGTACTTACGGCCAGTTTGCTCTAAATATGCACCCTAAAAAGTATGTGCCTTTAGACAAACACCCTTCCCCTCCCTCCATCCCCCTTCCACTTCCTCCACAATACACACATATATACACTCACTCATACACATTCAAACTGTACAACGCGTGCTAAAATGATAAAAAGAAGAAAAAAAAGCAGATAGCAACTGCATTCGGTGTGCATCAGAGTATCAGCTGCAGGTGATATTTTACTGAAGGAAGAAAAAACACAAAAGCCATGGAGAAGCGGGATGGGGAAAGCCCTGAATTTATTTCTTGGTGAGTACCAAAGTTTAGAGCCCGGTCACTCAACTATAAACATGTGGTCTGAGGCGCGGCCGGCCGCGAGCGGAGACGGGGGTCCGGACAATGCCAAGAGCAGATGTTTCTGTCTGGCCCATCTCGGGCTTCCCCACCACCACTACGACTTCTTTTGTTCACTCCAGTCTAGACGACGGCGCGCCCCTTTTTGGGGTGCAACAACAACCCTTCCCTTCCTTGTCCAGTGCCATTACTATAGCTGCCGTCCCTACCTTGATTTTCAATCCAGGACCTCTCTCTCTTCAAATAGTCTATAATCAGCAATGTTTCAACTAGTAAGCACCAACAATGAGTTGTCCATCAAATAAGATTATTGCATTGCACTTTTTCCTCTTCTATGCAATTTACAAAAATTTATTATGCTAACTCAACAAAAAACTTTGGTCTGCTTATTCAGATTTTTGCCCTGCTCTCAAAGACAATACCCAATTATTCTAGGTTATTGCTCTATTCCTTGCCTTTCTACTTCATGGGCATTTTTTTTGTGTGTTTGGCGAAAACAGTGTCTTCGACATAGACCTGTCAGCAAGTTGATCTTGCTTAACGGACAATAAGCTCACAGTCAACAGAGGAAAGTTATCAGTCCAGATCTGGGTGGGAAGGTCATGTACAACAACGACAGAGTGGATTTCCTTTCAAGAAACTAGAACTATCTGATTTTATATGAAGCGTCAAAGTACACTGAGGGGGCGTCTGACGAGTACAAGGGACAGTGTAGTTGTGAAACTGATACGAATGTAAAAAAACTTCTTCCTGTTCCGGTAGAAATCCATGTCGATCAATGAAGGATCTTTTCACTTCCGGCCACGCCCAGCAAATGCAAATTTTCTCACGAAATCGGCCAAATCTTGGAGTGATTTTATTACCATAACAATACTGCGTTGTCCAATCTGACAGTCACTGTCTTAGGGACAGAAATAAGTAATTTGCAAACTGGGCTTCCTACAAGCCAAGAAATCCATCAAGTGTCACAGAAAAGTAAGTCGCGAAGTCACTGGTCAACAAACAACACTAATGTTTTAAGACTGGCATTTTTTTTCCTGCGTTTTCTATAGTCTTTTTTTCCTCTCCTGCAAAACTCACTCAAATGAGGTAGGCGAACTGTCTGTGCCCGTGAAACGATGTTATCTGGACTTCACGACTTATATAATATGTTCAAGTTTGATGCAGACTTATCACTAGTCCATAACACAAGAATCATGATTGGCATAAAGCAATTGCCACAAAAAGGGAGCCCCTAACCTGCTAACATATTCAAACTGAAAACCACTTGATCTCAAAGCTGTCGAATACAGATCGTGACAATAAGCAGTCCGGCAATCATAAAGTAATACAAACTATTAATAGTTCAGGACGTGCGCATTTACGATGGGATCTCTTACCATCGAAAGAATTACTTTAACTTTGCATGCTGAACACTACTAAGAGTGCATTCAGCGCTGATGCACTAATGCGCAAACTCTCATTCATCGTGACCAGCGTCCCCAAACGTACGTCTAAAAATATCACCAAAGATCTAAATTCGGGAGTTTAACTGCTACCTACCGACTTTCGACAGTAACTATCGACTATAACAATACGGAAGGCACTATGCGACAATAGTCACCTGTATCACGTGAAGAAGAATTAAGCTAAATTTACCACCTCTGGCGCATGACAGCAGCTCAATGAAGCATCAAAGACAAGCCCAGAAGCTGGATCAATATTTACTGACCACAAGAGGATGGACAAATTGATTTATTTTCCCTCTTACATCCTCTGTTCCTGCTCACGGACTCTCAGTTCAACCCCCTTGTAACTCCCGGCCACGTAGCTAGAGGTCCTTGAAACTCTCCTCGAGAAGACCGTTATCACGAAAGTTGTGGTGGGCGGTTCATAGAGTCCGCCTGATTGCCTTGCTCGCTCTTTGACGTCACTGTATTATGCTCGGCCTGTATTTCCCATGTATTGGACTGGGAAATGTGATACTGTAGTTTCATTATTGTTAGACTATGTGTTTTTTTCTTTGTTTTTCAATGTAAAAGTAAAGGTGTCCAGGTCCGTGCATATACAGGTTAATAACACAATAATTTTGCTTCACCTGAAGTACAACGCAAGACTCCTTACGAACTAGACGACAAAGACTGGAATTACGCAGTCGACAAGTACCGTAACGTCCATCGTGCCATGACACATTTCAAGTCTATGCATAATCAATCAATCAATCAATCAATCAATCAATCAATCAATCAATCAATCAATCAATCAATCAATCAATCAATCAATCAATCAATCAATCAATCCTCATTACAGCAAGCAGTCAATAAAGATGTTCCAAATTTCCTATATCAAATCCATACTAATACGAAGCAGGATATGCATATTTGCGCGCATGCGTGTGCGCACAATTTCTGTCTATCCTACAGTTTGGAGAATACAGACTTATAATACCAAAATACACTGCACCTGCATGTTTATTTAAATTCAGTCCAGGTTAACACAGACCACCCTTTTAATGAATTCTCATTCATGACTCGAGCCATGCATGTCAGGTGACCTGCTTTCAATGTCCTTGACCCGCAACATGTGTCCAGTCCCGAGGCCGCCGTGCCGGTCAAGGAAACTCACTATCCGCACGCGCTCGCGTGTGTGTGTGTGTTTGTATGATGAGAGCGGGGGTCGGGAGGAGGGTGCACGTGCCTGCATTAGGGGACTTTTGACCTTGGAGAGAGGGACGCGCAATCTGTCACTTCTTTTCACTGAACAGGTTGAAGGAAGAAAGAGCAGACAGCAAAACAGACAGACTGTCACTGCATTGGTTTGGGGACATGATGGGAGGGGCAGAGACTGGATCGACAGAGGACACAGGGACGGACAGGAAATAGGGCGGGGGA
>JAWQUT010000178.1:105288-117289 GCA_033807755.1 Ellobium chinense | reverse complement strand
AATCCATATTCTATAAATTCCGCGGCAGGATAGAAGGACTACATACGGTGACTGAAAAAGACCATCCACTGTGAATTTGTGACTCACACAGAAAATTTAAACATTTGAAATTGGTCGAGCGATAAACTCACACAACCGCTAACTCCCCCCCCCCCNAACCCCCCCAAAAATTATGATGAAAAGTGAAAGGTTTTTTAAAAATGTCGTTTTCATACCCACTTTATTAAAATGATAATAAATCGCTATCATGGAGGTATGCACATGAAACATCTGGTTCACTGAGGCTCCTGGCACTGATAGCAATTTTATTACACTGTCTGGGCTGGATGATAAATTGCAAGCGATTTGTCTCGCTTATTCTGCTCCAAAAGATGAAATATACACATTACGCGTCACGTAGTCGTTTCTTTATATATGTCTCTTACTTCAACTGTCATTCTTGAAAAGAGTTTTGTGTTAAATTTCTGCAGAACCAAATTTTATTTCAATGAATGAATTTCTCACAATTCAAAGGCAGCTTACCAACATGTAATGACCAAAATAACTGAACAACAATAGAGTCTTTATATATGTCTCTTATTTCAACTGTCATTCCTGAAAAGAGTTTTTGTGTTAAATTTCTGCAGAACCAAATTTTATTTCAAAGAATGGATTTCTCACCATTCAAAGGCAGCTTACCAAAATGCAATGACCAAAATAACTGAACAACAATAGAGTCTGCCAGCGATTTCACTGACAACTGATTGAAAACAAATTATTTTTATCATAGACGCCTAGGTTGATTTTGAAAATGCCACATGGAGGACGAGTAACTGTAGTAAATCTGGATAGACATCTTCTATCGTGGTGAGGGAACCAAAAGGTCCGCAGAAGGGTAGCCTCAGAGGAGATAGAGCAGAGAAATCACCTTTGAGAACGCCCTTGAACCCTCTTGGCTCCAAGAACTCTGTCTCTCTTACCTAAGCTCGCCCCTAACTCAAACTCTATACCTTTAACCCTAACCCAAATACACCTCAGTGTTTTCTCCAGGTCATATGAGCTGAGGGAGACATTCCCTTCCTTCCCCCCCCCCCCCCCCCCCCCCCCCNCCCCCACCTTTTAAATTTGAGAGGAGATTTGTAAATCTTTAGAGGGATTTTAGGTCTTTCTCAAGCACTGCAAGCTGTGGAGTGCGGGAAGAAGAGGTGATCAATCGGCACGTGTTTAATATATTTTTAAGGGAGGGGGGAGGGGAGGGGTTGTGGAGATATTGAAATTTAAAGAGTGAATCGAGCGATCGCGCAGCCAGAAGAAGATCCTGACCACTTGCGAGTCCCAGGAATTAGGTCTATACTAAAAGTACAAACAACGTAAATTGAGGTGACGTTCTGGAAACACTGCATATCTCAAGTCAAGCGTAGTGAATAGCAAAGAAGCCATTTAAATTCCTTGAGTGTCTTGGGCTCTTGGTGAGTATGCAGGGGTAGATAACTCATTAATGAGGGGTAGGTAATTCACTCGTGCACTTGGCCCAACACAGTACTGAAAAGAAAAATAAAACCCCAACTAGGCTAGCCATCCACATCATCCACATTCCATTCTGGCCTCCCGTGGTCAGAGGGAATGCAGAGTAGATGTGCATGCATGCGCAATCTACCCTTCTATTCTCTCCACAGCTCTCCACACTCACCTGGCACGCGACACGGGCCTTTGTTTTATCTCACGTGATTAAGATAAAGAGCGTTCTGTTACTAGAATTAACCGCGCCGCGCGGGCCGCGCCCCCTTATCGCCGGTAAACAATCTTTACGCGTCTATCTCGCAACCTCATTAGTGGGGAGGGTGAGCCTGACCCCCAGTAAACAAACTGGCTGCGGGAGCAATTTGGAGCAGTCGACGGTCCCGCTCTGCTAGTCTCTCACCACTGCTTTGGATTACCTTCTAGACGTTTATAAAAGGGTAATGTGGAACAATAAACTGATGCCGTCGTGCCTCTAAACTCAGAGGCGTTATAGAACGACGCACCGCGGGGTCAGCGTCCCTTGGTTCCCCGCGGTTCGTTTTGAAATACATACTGTACTTTAGACTGTCATCAGCTGATGTTCTCTGGAGTCACAGTCCACGCCAGAAATCTCTTCGACAAATAAAAAAAAAGTTCCGATTGAACGGACTTTCGATTATCCAGAGACTTTCAGAGAGAGAATATGTAGTATTCTGTAGAAAGGTCTGATTAAGCGGAAGGTGCGATTAAGTGAAGTCGACTCTACTTGGTTGAAAACAGTATCTCACCTATTATATAAACATTACATTCACGCTTAACTGACTCGAGCCCTATGGTGTCTGTCCTCCCCATAATACATCTGTTGTGTCCTCATAAATATATTATTGTTAGATGATATTGTTTGTGACCCTGGTTCTACATGTATATATTCTGCATACAGGTGGTCGACTGGCTTGTCTCTAGTTTTTTTTTAAGTATGTTTGTGTGTGCAAAGAATCGTGGTGGCTCGTATTCTAGGTTCAGTCTTTGTCAGTGCGTCATGCTTGATGCCTGAAGCGAAGCCCATGGGGCAAACTTCTTATTAAGGAATCAAATAAACCTGTTTGCGACATTTTGATTGTTGGGTGTTTAAATCTTTACAAACTATAACAGGCATAACAAACAGGGATACAACGTAATGAAGTAGGTCTGATAAAGTATGATCTGCTCATATCAGTTTGAGGGCGACCTGTATGTTCGATGTGGCATTGAAAGTGTAGTGAAATGAGTATCAGTGGGATGGGCAAAAGTGAAATGTAAGTACGTGTAAGTAGAAAACGAAATTGGTATTAGTAAAAGCGGCAAACGGCAAAATGTGGCACTCCTTGAGATGAATGAGTATAGCAAACGGCGAAAATAAGCCCATCCGGGTCCATTCCTATGAATGAATGAAATTCGCAAACGGCAAAATGGAGGGCTTCCGGGCCCCGTTCCTGCGGAGGAATAAATACAGCTAACCGCGAAAAGAAGCATTCCCAAACTTGTTCCAAGGGGTGAAAGAAGTCAGCAGACGGCGAAATGTGGCGCATCCGGACGAGTTAGTTCTTACGCGATGAACTCACGTCCATCCAGCCCACACCAGTACAAGCTCCAGATTCATAGGTAGGCTATAAAAAAGAGATCAAAAAGACTTTGTTCTGCTTTAATAGACTGTACTGCTACAAACCTCCACTGAGTTCACACACATGAGGTGTTGAGACAAGGATGGAAACAACCACACATGCCGCCATCATTTAGCCAACTGACCTTTTGAAAAAAAAAACGGATGAAGGGATTTAAAGGCTCCAAATCAATGAAATACTTGCATCAATGGCCGCTTCGTAAGAATCTGATCCGCTTGAGAACCCGTGATGTTATGAAATCGAAGTTCTTCACAATAATTTTGTTTAAGAAACCTGATCTCAAAACAAAATCTTTTTCAGAGCCTGGGTCTCTAGCGATAGACGAGTGCTTGTATATTTTATACAGGTTACATTGTCCTTCAGAGGGGAATTCTTTCCTAGAGTAAAATCAATAATGAATTTAAAACGAAACCAAAAAAAAATCAGTTGTGTCCACTGCACTTCACATGAGGTCATCCAGTATTTTTGTCTTCCAGTGCCTTGTGTTTTTTTTCCTTGCGCTGTACCTAAAAATGCACACGCAAACATATACATACACACACGCATGCGCGCAAGCACATGCACGACCACACACACACACACACACACACACACACACACACACACACACACACACACACACACGACCCACCCACTCTCACTCACTCACTCACGCACTCACTCACTCACTCACTCACTCACTCACTCACCCTCCCTCCCTTCCTCCATCCCTCACTCACTTACTCACTCACTCACTCACTCACTCACTCACTCACTCACTCACTCACTCACTCACTCACTCACTCACTCACTCACTCACTCACTCACCCTTTCTCTCTCTTCAAATCCCCCTTTCATTTCCACCCTCTGCCCCCATCTGTCTCACTTTACCTCTGTCTGGCCGCAAGTTCCCAACGCTTGTCAATGTCTCTAAACATGGGAAATAGAACCGACCGTGGTCGCTGAAAACATGAAAATAGCCGAGAGTTCTACTCGCAGACTAACAGGACGGTGTTAATCTCGAGTCTTTAGCTCTGGAAATTGAAGGAAATTAGCACCAGACTCTCGAGTAGCCTTGCAGCCTCTGTGCTTGTCATCTTATTAAGAGGGTCGCAGATTGCACGTGTGTCACTGTACGTTTGTGATGGTGTTTCTGAAGTCCAAAGAAAGATGTTGGAAAGGAAGGAAGAGGGTGAAGGGTGCCTGTGCAAAGACCTTATTTCTCGAACATACTTCTTATAACGATACGCTCCATGCCAGGTACTCCTTGCACTGTGCTGGAATCTATAATAATGAAGTCACTATGGGTTTGAAGACAAGAAAGATTGGAGCTGGTTGGGAAGAAATATAATACAATTTGTATATCACGATTTTGATAAGCAAAGGTCAAGAAGCTGAAGATTGAAAAAGGAAGGATTGGAAGGACAGGTCAGACAGAAATGTATATGATAGCACAATCTCAACGGCAAAGACAATCAAAATTTGAAATTCTTTAAAGGAGCAAAGTTCATTCGCTGCTGCGAGAATTTTTCCTGACGAGGACATAAAACAAAATGACGTCAAACATATACACAGAATCAGTAATTTTTCCATGACTTTTCTGAGTAATCTGTTTTCCAAGCATTAGGGTGCGGCCATTTCTGCAAGCGGCCATGACGTCAAGAAGGACATAGTAGTGGGAAACAACGCATTCTACTTTTACTTTTAGTTTTACGGGCCCACTTGGTGTCCTTTTTCGTATTCTATTTTGAAGACCACCACGCTTCCCATGCAGTATGATATGACCGTCTTTCCCTCCTGCCAGATACTCCAGTTTCCATCCCACAACTTTCCCATTATCTCTAAATCCTATTTCAAGCGCATACCAATAATTTAAGGTCACACAAGTCATGTCCAATATGATGTAAATGGAGAAAACAGTAATCCGCTGACCCATGGCCATAAATGGTGTAAAGTGATACATTAAAATCCTGTTACATTGTTAAATGACCATCCTCCCGACCTAGTATGTTAAAATACATTATCCATGGATTCCATTACGTATTTATTATTTACTGACTTTTTATGTGTTTGTTTACTGAGAAAGATAATGTTTCACTGGGACCAAGGGCAATGACTGAACGACGGAAAAATGTTTTCACAGAGCACAACTTATCATAGGGGCGTGGCAGGGAAGGAGGGCAGGGGGGAGGAGAGGGGGCAAGACAGACGTGACCTTACCTATGCTTACCTTAGGCTACGCCCTTTCATGAGGCGGCACAGACAAAATGGTCTTGTGGGTCAACTCAACTAAAGATCTGTAACCAAGCCATTTCAATTTGTTCGCGGGGACTCTGTTGATTTCCATTCTTGTAATGCTGTATTAGGCACCTCAATAATTTCACAGTCGCACAAGCCCACTAATCACAGGTACCTGCCCAGCCCCACCTTCACTGTGCGTGCATGTCACGGTGTAAAATTAGAAGTACCCCCGCTTTCATTTAGCCCCGGAAAATAAATGTGCCCTCACACCCTGTCGAGTTGAGGAAATTAAGCGTACAATTAAGATCCAAAGAAAGCACAAGACAAGCCCATTTATATTCATGAGACAGAAAACTTCAGACCCCTGTGTTTCTTAAACACACATGCACACACACACATACACACACACACCCATAAATACACCCACACAGCATGGGTGGAGGAGGCGAAGACTGATCAATACCGTGAAACAAAGTAACGGCCATTACAAACGAGTCTGATGCAAATTAAGCAATCAATGTCTGGCCTTTGTAGTCGCGAACTTAACAGCCCAGAGTTGAAAAGGACTTAAGTTCACTCTGTCTAGATCTACACCCAAGTTTCGATTTTAGATATGAAACAAAGCCATGTTGCTGACGATGCTTTCTTGAATGTTCCAATTACAGTGAAACCTTAAAATAAAAGTGCGCCATTGTGTACACAAAAAGTATACTTATTTCTGGGATGTTTACACATTATAGAAATCCAAATAATAAAAGAATGATGAGCCTGTGTTATCGTTATAATTATGTTAATATACAATGAACTTATTATTGACGTATCTGTTATTGAAGTTCTATAAGTTCTTTTCTTACAGAATATTTTTCTTTGAAGTTCCTAACTGATGGTAGTCTTCCTCCTCTTTTAACATCGTATGAGCAGAAGTGGTTTTATACATCTTATGAGCAGAAGTGGTTTTATACATCTTATGAACAGAAGTGGTTTTATACATCTTATGAGCAGAAGTGGTTTTATACATCTTATGAGCAGAAGTGGTTTTATACATCTTATGTGCAGAAGTGGTTTAATACATCTTATGAGCAGAAGTGGTTTTATACACCTTATGAGCAGAAGTGGTATTATACACCTTATGAACAGAAGTGGTTTTGTACACCTTATGAGCAGAAGTGGTTTTATACATCTTATGAGCAGAAGTGGTTTCATACATCTTATGAGCAGAAGTGGTTTTATACATCTTATGAGCAGAAGTGGTTTTTCACTCCTTCCTCTTCCTCTTCCTAGCTCGATCAAAGTACTGCAACCTTTTTCTACCTCCTGCCCTGCTCTACTACCAAAATGAGTACTATCAGCTCAGTCATCTATCAGTCGATAAGCAGGGATCGTTTGCGGAAAACGGACATTCCTGTCGACGAAAGAAAATGCATTGTACAGGGAACCAGAAAACTCACCCGACAGTTCCATGAAATCAGAAATTCCTAAAACAGTCACATTACAAAAACAGGATAGAAGATAATGGATAACAGCAGAGACGAATTCACAACGTTTATTTGTGCACGATTTTAACGTCCATTTTCAACACAGTCATAACTGTATCATAAACAAGGCTTGATTTCAGACCGGTTAGAGAAATGGGTGCTTTTGAAACAATGTTCAAATATACCTACAGAAAAATCCGCCGCTAGCAGGATTCGACTCCGGGACTTTCACACCAAGAGACAAGCGCTCTATCTCTTGGCCACCTTGCCGGCAGATATCAAACAGAGAATTTTGACCTCAACTAGTTTAAGAATTCGCTCCCTATAAGAGCTCGGTTCAATCGTTTCCCGAACTCTGGCCTGACGGTTCACAGATGAAAACCACAAACAATATGGTGCCTCCTCATAGCTCTCTTTTCGCTCATGACTCATGACTCATAACTCATAACTCATGACCCCTAAGTTGTTCACTCGCCTCGTGTCCCCCCATAGCCCAATTCATCCTTCTGTCCGACCTGTGTATACTTGAGGCACTGGCCACTTGGTTGGAAGGCATGTCTGTCGAAGAACTCTCACAGACATGTAAACAAGGCAAAGGTGAGTCAATACACACTCGATTACACCGGCCAGAATGTATTTGGGCACATGTTCTAACTAGACCACCTGGACGCTCCCCCCTCATCATTAGGGTCACCTGCTGAGAAGTGGTCGGGAATAGGTCACCATAAGTGATCGAGAATAGGTCACTGTACGCAGATAGTACGGCCATGCTATGTGGATGTACATGCCGATACTCTCTATCTGTTAACATGAAAATCAGGTATGAATCGGACTAACCAATGGGTCAAAAATGTACTAGTTTATCAGTACAATAATTATGATACATAAAATCACAGTATACTTGCCACGTACATGTGTCAAACGGTCCAGTTAGGACCATGACCAACGACACATTTTGGCTCGTCAGTCACATACAGCAATAGCATATTGTAGCCCAAACCTTTCCTATTACTATAGCAGTCTGCACTTCTACTGCAGTTTGAGATCATGATGATCGAGGTTGTGAGGTATTACACAGATACCACCTGCGTTCTGTACTTTTAACCTGTTGCTAATTTTACAAGCAGTGTCTCTTCCCCAAGTTTCCTTTTTTTTTTTTTTCATTTTCTCTATATATGTAGCTGCAAGGCAAATTTACCATAAACATATAGATAACATACCAGCCGTCATCAATAACGGCATCCCACACAAATTCTTGTATCGCACCATTCTGGGGACAGCCAATCCGCCCACCCCAGGCCTCTCTCCCAGCTGACTCACAGCCATGCACACACATATGTCCCAGCTCGGAATTCTTCGCATTGCAGATTCGTCACACCTCCTGACTCTATGGTAATGAACAACATGTTGTAGGTACCATTTGCCAATTCCAGGGAAATAGTTCATAATGTCGATTATCCGAAACGTTCAATTTGGTGAGTAATGTCTGGTACTGCAATTAAGCGGTCCAGGATCATAGCGCCATTGCACTGGAGTTGGCTCATGCGGATTTTTCTAAAAGTTCATGAAGTCGAAAATTTTTCGTCCCTAAAGTCTCCTAGCTGGAAAGTGTGTTAAAAGTTACGGATTAACAAAATGGCTGACACGACATGGAAGGTGGGGAACAATATTCAGGCTGTAGGAATGTAAGGGTTAGAGTAATATATGCAGATCATTGCGACAAAGCTCGGTCTGCGCTAGGGGTCACTCATTGCGTTTTCCCGTAGCCTGATGCCGATCTTGCACTGGCATGCAGAAGTTGAAAACTGAACTGTTTTCCTCCACAGAGATCGGTATCAAGCTACAAGAAAGCGAGAAGAGTGACCCTTAGTGCTAGCAGAGCCCTATCGCTACGAGTTGCCTTTACTCTATACTGCTGTGAAGCTTCCGTTCCTGTAGTGTTGTTGTAAAATATTCAACTTGTGAGCTGAGGGGGCCCTGGGTTTGATTCTCGAAGAAAACAAGCAAATTCATTACTTTTGGCTCTTTCCGGGTTTTCTTCCAAAAACTGATCTGTCACGTTGATTATGACATATCTTTAGAGACACACTTTCCAGACACTCTATTGCAGTTTTAACTTTAACTGTTCACATTTCTACCTCCTGAATGTAACATGTGTTACCGTTTAGTCAGACACTATAAAATTTACAGTACAGTAAAACCCTGCAAAACATGACCACTCTTCGAACTGAAGTTAGATCGCTGTATCCAATAGACTGTGTTAACCAATATTCTAGGAAAGGGCCACTGATCGGATTGGAACAAATTAACAGCGTTCATCAGCTGGCCGGCTTAACCATTGGATGTGTCAATAAAGATTTTATAGACACTGGAAATACGACTTTGACTACAAACGCTATTGACCCACCTCTTTGTTCTTGATTTACATCTATACTACTCATCTGGTCACAGGCTGCTTTCATATTTTCTTTTCTCTAAAGCATGTTTCCTTTCTCCGAATCTACTTTATTATACCATAACTCTGGGGCAGTGTGGTGAAATGGTTACTGCTTTCGACTTAAGATCTAAATGTCATGGGTTTAAGTCCCTTCAAGGTCATAACATAAATGCCTTGGAAAATTATTTTCATGCACGTTTTTCTCAGTCCACCTGTCTGTAAAGTGGGTACTTGGCTGTAGGCAGTGAAAGACATCGTCAGAGTGCTAGTGATCAACGTGTGTATATGTAAATGACAGTGGCGATGTATGCTCCTTAGGGAGTTGAGAAAGACCTTGAGTAATGTGGCCTGCTGGAATGACAGTAATGTGAAGTTGCACGAACAAGTTAAGTATTTGCTGGGAATATTTACTTACTTATAATACTTACTTATATACTGCATTATCAGTATTATTAAAAAAGTTCTGAGTCGCATGCCCTGTAACTGTGAGGCTACATCCAGACCTCGGATCGCAAATATACCCCCAAGTCCCTAATGAGATATAGTCAACACTGAAAATGACACTGCTGAAAAATTTAAGCTGTGAGCTCACTGTGTGGATTCCTTACATGATCATTTAATAGTCGATATTCTCCCATGGTTTTCATCACTGTTTTATCAAGCGAGATGTATCTGGAACATGAAGCATTTGAAATACAACAGAATATCTCAACCTCGAAGCCCAAATACTCCAATATCCCTGCTCCTCGTTCCAAAACTCTTGTCCCTTGCTCTATATTATTTATTACTCTATACTAAATTTACCTCATGAACTCAAATTTCTTAACCGTTCAATAGAAATTTAAGTTTGTGAGGTTGCTACGTAGCTCTAGCTCTGTATGTGCAATTCCTAAGTTACTGACCCAAAAAAGTAAAACCTATGTAGACTAGTCCTATCCAGGGCTTAGGAGTAGAGATAATGTCACTATGAAATCTCTCTAACTGGGCTTAATCTTATGCCACTGCAATAGCAATACTCGACAGACTGAGTAAAACCTTTCCAAATCACTGCTAGACTATGCAGTCTATGAAAGAAGTGCAAGGAACGCCGAAACCCAGACAATGGGGTGGACCAGCTAAATAGAAAAGAAAGGCCAGTATGGGAATCTACCCGCACATTCTGCATAGAAATGGGGAAAGGTGGTGTGACATTTCGGACGAGCATTACCATTTGAACTATATCCAGGTCCCGTATTTCAAATCCGCTACATGGTCAAAGCGAGAGAACGCAAGATTCACTTGTGAGCTGATTTCGGCACAGTTGACAAAATCGCTAGTGTAGTAAGGGAAACAACTTACTCAACTGAGCAATGCCATGAGCTTTCATAATTAGCTCCCTGTACAAACATCACTGCCGTTCCCTCACAAAGCGGGTTTGGAACAAGGAGAAACGATAGCGCGTTAGACTAACAAAAATAAACTGTAAAGTGAGTGAATGAATGTGCAAGTCTGAGAGGCAGAGACAATGAGGGGAAGAAAAATATGACATATGAATATCGAAAAGTTATAGCTCATGAGCCGTTCCATCCAAAGACTGCTACCTTTGAAGTTTCCGAACTTGGGTTTCGGATTGACGGTTTTATGCTGTGATGTCTTTGGCAAGGCATGGAACTCCCACCCCTTGACTCAGGTGTACGCTGAATGAGAGTCTGGCTTTAGTGGTAATAGAACCACGCGCTGCACGGCGGCGATTAGTGATGAAGTTGTTATGAACTTCATGTTGCTTGCCGCAAAGTTAAGTCCGTACTGTTGTAATGTAATGTGTATCTAACAGTATGAATAAAGTTTGTGAAATTCATGGTAATGTTTGAACAAAGAGTACTCCCATACATGATAAATAGCCAGACATTTTTCGTCACATATAATACAGTATTCAATGAAAACAAGGAAACACAAGAACAGTTAACAATGTTCATTCATGTTCATTTTCAGAATGCCAAAGACAGCCTGTGAACGCAGTGATTATTAAGACACAGTTCTCACAATACAATCTCTGACCAACACGCCCTGAGCTGGCCAAGCTGGATAAACAAAGGAGAAACAGTGAGGAGTCCACGTTGATAAACAAGCACAGACGGCAACACGGATCATATTTCCTTCTTTTGTCTTAACAGCCTTCACGTCGACTGTTGTCAGACGGTGTTTTTCATTTAGAACGAGACTAGAACACAAGCCGTTTTGTCACTCCTAGCTTAAAAATGGCTATCTTATTGATGTTACAATTAAACTGATAAACAAATATCACACAACTTTCATGAAATACCAGTTGTTCGGTATAGTCACATATCTTATGCATTAGCAGGACCACTCGAATATCTCAATCTAAAGTAAATGTGTTTTATACAAAGACCAAACCTGAAATTCAGTAAACTACTACTGTTGTTAGGAAAGATGATGAGACGTATTGGTGGCATAACATAAGCAGGAGCTATGTCATCTACAACTAGACTTAAAATTCCTTATGCTCAAGTTATTGTCAAGACAGAATTAAAGATCTCACTAGTGAGACGGTATCGGATATCAGAAATATCTGGATGTAAGTTTATCTTCCAAAAGCAAATGCCTAAAACAGATTCGAAATCCAGTGAGCTCAAGGTGCTGTTAAAAAACAAGAAGTGTCAGTGAGCTATAAAAGAAGTAAATGCATGCGGAAGGTCGAAGAGGGGAGGCACACAAGCCTTCCGGGGGAG
>JAWQUT010000178.1:77137-95472 GCA_033807755.1 Ellobium chinense | reverse complement strand
CGGGGGAGGGGGAGGGATTTGCACGGGTAGTTTTTGGGATCACAAGCTGCCATTGACAATATTATGTGTGTGCGTCCTACATCTGCTTAATGCCGAGGGGGTGGAGTTATATTTAGGGACGAAAAATGCCAATGGTTTACGGTATTTGTGGAATATGTATGTGATTTGTCTCCAGCCATGAAAAGACCACTGTTTCAGCCGAGGAATGGGTGGACGTGCTAGCGCATGTAGCCATAAATCCTCTCTGTTTGATGGATTGAGGTTAGGGGTGAGGTTCCAACATACAGAGCCAGGCTTTGTACTTCCTGGAAACTCAGGCATCACACATTCAGCCCTGATATTAAACAGATAAATGCAGATGTAAGAAAAGTAATTGATTGTGTTATAACTTTTAACATGAGTTGTTGACATTACTTTTATCATTGCTACTGTTTGATCTTTCTCCTTTTTTTCCCCCTGTTCCTAGGCGCGATAAGGATTAAGCTTTCCTCACCTCTGGTTACAAATGTCGTATAGTGAACTCCGCTGTATCGCAACTCCTCCAGAACAACGAAAAAAGGGGGAGATTATAATGGGACTGCGATTATTGGGTAACTTTCCTGGTGCAATGAAGCATTTAAATATGGGAAATGTTGCTGTTAGCGGAAGTTGCCATTATCCGGATTGCGATTAAAGGAAGTCGACTGTCATATATGTGTCCATTGGGCGTGGTTCTGTGACTCTCCCAAAGTGTACTTGAGTTGATGCAAGTGACAGAGTCAGAGAAGAGAAAGCATCTTTGGAAGAGTCTTTTGACAACCGAGAGCTTGCGCATTAACAAAAGTATCTCTCTCCATCATTAGAATTACAATTGAAAGCATTATGAATTAACGACATGATCTCTTACTATCGTAAGAATTACATACGTGCACTGGTATTGATTGCAACCTAAGTAGCGTTCATCATGCAGAGGCAATATAATTTTGTCCGATGTCGATAGATCCTATCGTTAATGTGCAAGCTCTCAATTAACTCTTCATGCTAAACGATACTAAGAGTGCATCAAACATCGATGCACTAATGTTATTCTTACGATGGTAAGCGATCCCATCGTGAATGCGCAAGCTCTCAAATATCTGGGTTATTGTTTTTTTTTTTTTTGTTCTCGCCTCTAACCCTTAACTCTTCTCTTAACCCTAGCCCAAGCACATGTTTGATCAAATGAACATCGCACTCTTGTAACCTGAGATAGCGTATGAATTTATCCCAGTGGTTTCAGTTAATCAAGGTTTGGTGCGCGCCAGTCAAAGTGAGGACGTTTACATTCCTATTAGAGGTTTGTTAGAAATGTGATGTCCTTCCCGAGCATCGAAAGAGAAAGTTTGGCAACATGACGGCAACCATCTACGGTTTCAAATTTGTTAGTGGAAGGTTTCTTGTGTCGGAGGAAACTCTGGCAAGAATCAATGGTGGTATGCATGCTGCTGAATGAGGCAAAGATATGGGTATGGCAAAATCCACTCGCAAGCCAGTGCATTGTTTTCTTGTTATTCCACATCAGTCGCAGTCATCTTGGTTTGTCTATAGGCTGATATTTTCTTTGCTAAGTATGGTCCGTTTCGCGACCGTCGCAGGGACTGAACAAACGCAGCCCGACTCTGTACCCAACTTCACTTTTTTTCTTGTACGCTAGAGATGCTGTATCATGATTTGAAAATCTGAAATGTAGGCTATTGTTTCGCACCTGTTCTCTTGATGTACTCGCACACAGAAGAAGACGAATAATGTAAACAGTGACGAGCAAGGGAGACCACTAGACATGCAACCAAGCGGTTCATCCTGTTTGACTTGTCACGAAGTTTCATCATAGGGGCAAGGGCGGATATGGGGTCCGTGGGGACCCGTGGGGCTCTGGGCAGGGGAAAGGTGATGTGGGTCTTCTTTCATTACAACCCGTAAGAATACAAAGATACTGAAAGAAAAAAAATCGTGAAAACATGGCAAGGAAAGAAGCATAGAAGTTCAGAGAGAGAGAGAGAGAGAGAGAGAGAGAGAGAGAGAAAGAGAGAGAGAGAGAGAGAGAGAAAGAGAGAGAGAGAAAAAGAGAGAGAGAGAGAGAAAGAGAGAAAAGAGAGAGAATATCACTATATTACTAGAGAATTTTTGTGTTCGATTTATATCCATAATCACAGTGGTTTTCCAAGATGACTACGCTAAAGGCTACATGGTACCAAACACTGATCATGCACTGAGCAAACCCTGCATAGTCAACAGTTACATTTTTTTTGTTTAAATGCGTCCAATCTTTTCTAATTAATTTCTGTCTCAATCTCTTTCCTTTTCTTCCCCTCCTTTTTTAGTCCTCTGATGTGGGGACAACCCTTACAAGCGCGGAGCCCTGACCTAAGACCCATCCCACACATGTCTAAATCCGCCTCTGCCGGGAAGACCTTTTCTTCCCGTGAGAAAATGGGCCACACATTAAAGACGGCTTGATAACACAAACTTCTCTCAATGTCGCAACGACCTTAACATGTTTTACTTTTTGTGTTTTTGTCTCCAAATCTCAGTCTCGAAAAAAAAACCCCAAAAAATAAAAAAAAAACGAGAAACCGGAAGCCCTAACCACCATTCTGACATACAAGTAAATTTTTGAAAGGTGAATACATCAACCTGTAAAAATATAAATGGGTCGCATTTGTTTTCACATGAAAATAATTCTTCACAGCCTAAATGACAATAGTTTTACATGTCAGTACAGCATTGTGCATCGCCCTAGCATGCGTGTGACAAAGAAATGAATAATTTAACCCCCGGCAGACAAGAAAAACAGCATGTCTGTGCTTTTAATTGTTCATGTTGTATATCATAGTTTCTTTGTCATATTATGCGTTCAACAACATGTCATTAGCTTCAGATCGCCTTACTGAGCAAATGGAGACCAGTGTTTTTCGTAATTCACATCATCATCAGGAGGATTGTAAGTTATACCCTGACAATCCCTACTCCCAAAATTTAACTTACAAAAAAAAATGTTCTTTCAGTTTTAGGTTATGAAGGCCGGATTGAGATTATCTGACAGGTTTTGTTTTGTTAGGTTTTATTTTTTTGTTGTTGTTGAAACTGTGGTGTATAGATTAATGATTTATTGCGTATTAAAAACCAATTAGCAGCGACCAGCCGCATTTGCTGTGATTCTCACTCGCTTTCGCTGCACACCGCGATGACAGATCGATGTATTTTGGCAAATAAAATTTCAGACTCAGAACATTTAAAGAAAAAAAATAGTTGCCACAAAATATTCATGAAATTCCTTTAGACCTGGCTGGTTCATATTATATTAGAACTGCCAGAGTACAGACACAGAATAATAAACAAAGGTTTATTTGGCTCAAATATTCATGAAATTCCTTCCGACATGGCTCATTTATTAAGTGTAACCCCCCAGGTTACAGCATGCATAAATTTTTCTCGTGGCATGGAGACGTCACCGGCATCAGTTTCCGCTGTGCAAGAGGAGGAGATTCTGATCCGCTGCCAGTCGGAAACACAATCTTATCCTCTCATTGTTTTCGTGCTGAAAGGTGACAGTAGACAGGTTTCTCTAAACGTCCGAATTAACGCAGCCACAGCTGTAGCACGTTCAAGTTCAAGTTCAAGTTCAAGTGCAGTGGAGGCAGTGTTGCTAAACTGGACATCGGTCCATGTATTTACCCAACAAAGTGGGTGATTTTTACCCCCTCCCCCATACATTGCCTTATGCGCTAAGTGTATCTTTGGCCATCCTTTCAGTGCTCACGGTCTAGTTTCCAACCCTACGAGTAGCAAATTCTTGTCTTTTAAGTTAAATCAAAGTAACAACGATCACAGACCCTGACAAAAGATTTATCTACCGTCAGTCAGCTTGGAGTCCAACTTTCTTGCCCACATCTTTTACGATACATTTGTGCCCTTAAGAAGATGTCTCTTTAACACCCTTTTAATACTTATAGATTATGAGATCTTAACCAGATTAAAAGGATGCATTGGAAATACAGTGTGCTTTGAACTTGGCAAACTGATCGGAAAAGGAAGCTTAGGTGACTACTGATCAAATACTACTAGTCAAATGATTGTTAGATTCAATTCTGATGGAGTGTCAAATCGAGGAATATAAAATGACCCAAAAAGAAATCCCAAACCTAAATTGAAATTAGATGTCGACAAAAGTGCCAAATTTGTCGTCGGAATTCTAAAAACTAGCAACTTTGCTTTTGATAAGAGTCAGACTGTGCAGTATTCTAACTAGGTGTGAGCAGTTAAAAATAAGTTGAAAATAAGAAAAACTACATACAGTTAATTTTGTGAAACAAACCTTTTTTTTTTTTGCTTTGATTTTTGTGTGTAGAGAAAAGACCCATCTCCCGCACTGATCAATTGCATGGAATATGGTCAGCATATCTGACTAAAACGTGCAGCGTAACGTACTGGCGGCGCCTTGCCTTGCAAACAGCCCCTGCGGGATATAACGTTTAAATTAAACTAACGATTACGTTTGAGAAAAGCTGTCAAGTGGGTTGTATTTTCATAGATTGTTGGACGTCATGGCTTCCGTATGTGGCGCTGCAGACTCTTCCATATTATGACCCTTGTGATATTGATACCCGGCAAAGGACAAAATACTTTGAAGATAATCCCGAATGACCCTTGATGCTGAAACTTTGAAAGGATGAGGTGACAAAACACAGGATTAGGGTTGTAAGATCTCAAACTGGAAGCTGACTTACAGGTATAAAGATGTCAAATGAATCTGGTAAAATGGTGTAAAATTTTAAATAGTCCCCATAAAATTAGAAATAGGTCATGGATAGAGGGATAAGGGGTTGGGATTCCATTTTCAAGACTTAGGTAGATGCAAGTAATTTCATAGAATCAGAATATGGGGGTTTTTGCCATTCAAGTGTCTACTGTGTGGTTGTTGCTAAGTACGGAAAGTCATCCAATTTACGGTATGAAAAGGCTTAAAATCTTAGGTCATCTCATTTGCTGCCAACTTTCTCAAAATATACTTGGTTTTGAAGCATATTTCTGTGTCTCAAAACTTGGAGGAGGACCAAAATAGTTTGTGTGCTAAGTAATATGACTCGGGACACCTTGATAAGTCAGTGAGAGGTGCAAACGAATAGATAGCCAACTGTGAAAAGAACATTGCCATCTCATACCTACAGGCATTTACACCAACAGTAGTCTCCTTATTCACACTTGGATCCCTCTCCTAGATAGCCAACTGTGAAAAGAACATTGTTATCTCATACCTACAGGCATTTACACCAACAGTAGTCTCCCTATTCACACTTGGATCCTACTCCTCTCCAGCTCCCCCCCCCCCCCCCCCCCNCCCACCTTTTTTTTTTTTCTTTTACCAGTTTCCCAATTCAGCTGCCCGTGGGATCGTAAGAGAGCATACCAAAAATGCGAGGAAACCTGTCGGTGATGTCATCACACATGGGAATCATCTGTCACCGGGACGTGACAGACGGCGAGCGGCGGGTTCATCATTGGTGAGGAGACCTCACTCGACTCCCAGATCAAAGGGAGGGTACTCCCAACAGTGTAGCATGTAGCCTGCTGGGGCAGATTTTCAATCCTCACTCAAGTGGAGCAAACAGCAGAGCTAAACTGGCTTATGATTCAACTTTTTGCTAAAGTTAAAAACATGTTTGAAAGCATGAGCATTAACAGTGGGATCTCCTATCTTACTATGGTACCATCGTACGAATTACATCAGTGCATTGGTGCTGAATGCTTCCTTAGTAGCGTTCAACGTGCAGAGTTAGTATAAGTACTACACGTTTTAGATGGTAAGAGATCCCATCGTTAAAGCGCAAGTTCTTAATTAATGAAAGATTTTAAAGGCACAAGTGATCTATGTTACACGCTTTATTGAATTCAAACCATATTTGACAACTTTCCTTCAATGTACACTTGAACGCCACTTTAACAGAACTGACGCCTAATTGGAAAGAAGAGGGTAGCATGACGCCAGCTTCAGCCAGTGAGCCAACGGTGCCTGGGCCTAACAAGTGACAGAAGGAACAATTAAGCTCCAAAAACGGAGTTTAAAGTTTCGAAGTCATGATCTGAGAAACTTGGTTTTCAGGTTACGTAAGCGTAACATTCTTGTTGATTAGAAGAACCAGGGCTGAAATATGGTTGGAATTTGGACAATGAGCATGTAAAAGGCTAAGGCGTGGAGTTTAAGAATGCTTTTGTACACCCTGACTTTTGTCTTGTATTCCCTTGAAGTCTACACTGCATTTTACAAGAGCCATTAGAGGTATCATCAAAGTGACATCACTTTCCTTGTTTTGTTCCTATGTTTTTTTCAGTGTTCTTTTTCAGAAGCGACTCTCACAATCCAAGCCCAATAATCAGTCAAAAACAGAAGCAAGCTCAAAGCCAGCGGACAGGGAGGAGAAGTAAAGAAAGCAGGACAAGAAATTCCTGTTGTTAAACTTAAAACACAAGTAGAGTGGAGATGGATGAGCTAGGAGAGTTTCTTTGCTTAACACCGTCTGGTGTGGTTGTGTTGGTCTTGTTCAACTAGCAAGGAGAAAGGTTCTCATGCCGTAACTTGCTGAACCCTTAGCATATACGAAAAGTGTTCAGCAATGTCCAGGGACTCTTAGATGGTGCCCTTGTGTTTGGTTAAAGGCAGGATTAGAGAAAATAGAGGGAGTGCCTATAAATAAGATAATATCTGGAGGGATCCTTGCTGTTATGTTGTTTCTGAGCCTGCTCTAAACTTGCCCTTGACCCCAACCAAAGAACGTCTTGGAAGTGTTCCGTGGAATTTGCCAGATGCATTTCTGGAGCCAGCGGCATGATTCGGGAACAAGGAACTTAGCTTGTCTTGGCAGGAACTGTCCATAGCGACGGCGACGATGCGAATAGCTCTATGACCTCAAATTACACTAGTCGAAATCGCAACGTATAAGAATAGCGATGTTTGTATTCGATAGTGCAGTAGTAAATCGATAGTAAAACCGTGGTAAACAATAAGTGATATAGATGCAGGTTGCGTAATAGTCTTTAATGAGCGATTTCTGTTGTAAATCTAAATCGATATGAAATATGAAACCGACGGTGTCAGTCTCGTGCCACCATTCTATTTATCCGTGGTGAAAGGGGGTATGCAAAGATCTTATCAGAGGCTTATTACGACCTGTGTCCCACCCAAGCCCACGGACAAGACAGAAAGGGACTAAGCCCGGCCACTTGAGCCGATAAGCTAAAGTCCACCTGAAGTATAACGGTGCAAAGACATACCCATGCATTTTCCACTCTGATGAGCAATAAATAAAAGCAAGGAAACAACATCCCGAGACAAAATCCAGTCAGGGGCGTCACGAAAAGATAAAAACAACAAAGAGTTGGACGATTCCAGCAGACTACAACGTCAGTTGGGGAAATTTCTGAAAAGATTTGGCTCCACAGCAGCTGGTTTTAGCTGTTTCTATTCTTTACATAGAAACCGAAACTGGTTGACTTAAAATCAAAACTTGTCAGAAAGGAGCGTAACTGACGTGGCATTCTGTTGAAAGGTCCTGAATCCAAACTACGAGATGTCTTTTTCTGAATGTGATATACCCAGCACCTTACAGGTAAACCTGGATGTAATGCTAACTGCACGACATAAAATTTCGCCCGGGAGACATGAGATCCCTTTTGTACAAAACATGGAATAGAAGAAGAAGCCAAAGATTTCTGAAGTTCCCACTGAGCGTTTTTTTTTTTTTAAATGTCTTCAGGTTAAGTCAGGCTCAAGTACATATGGTAATTAAAATTCCTTCTACCATTTCCACGGTACAAGGCCCACTATGATGTCTCATATAAAATCCAAACAACCAAAGAAGGCAAACAAGCGGAAGAGTTGGTTTCTCTTCATAAAAAAAAAGAAGAAAAAAACCATGTCAAATTTCTTACCGGAAGACCGCGTACCAACAACAAGAGGACGCACCTACGAGTAGCAATGCCGCAGCCCGTAGCGCGGCCAAGAAGTTTCAAACGCATTCGCGAGCTTGTGGCGCAATCAGTGCAGGTAACTGCAACGGCATTGTTTACCTGAGATAAGCTTACAGGAAGCTCCTCAAGTGCGTGCCAGATCAGGTTACATGAGCCCTAATAGAGACGTCTTCCTCAGACAGGTTCCCACGCTCGAGGACTACCTTTGGACGTAAATGATATCTTATCTGCGGCCATTAAGAGCTCGCTAGCTTTGCCCGTATACCTGTTCGAATAGCCGAGACTGACAAAGGGCGACAGTTTTTGTCCCAGGTGTGTGAGGGTTACCAGGTGAGCCAAGGTTATCAAGGAATTTCCCTCCATGACTTCAGCTTTATGTAATGCCTGGATTATGTTTTCAGGAGAACATGTAGTGGTACAAATCAGAATGATACCTTGGTCTTAAATGAGGAATAAAAATGTGCATTGAAGTGCTGTGGGATAGTCACTTTGTACGTACAGTTGCACGCCAGAAGAATGCTGTTAAGAGCGCCCAAAAGTAATTTGATATTTAGTAAAACAGGCAAGAAAAGATGATGGTGACTTTGTCTCTGTCCATATCTCATTCGTCAAGACGAGCAGTTGTTTTTGTGAGCGTAGCCAGTATCTGCCTCCCCTTCCCTTCTCCCACCCATTGGGTGACAGTTCCAACTCACCCTTTCCAAAATGACGTGTGAGAAAACGTTCAGATAATCACACAAAAGCTTGTAAATATTTTCGATTTGTTTTCGTCTTGCCATTTCCCTCTTTGTCCTGCACCCATAGAGCCTAGAAATGGGAATGCAAATGTGAAGTAAGGCTTTGTCGTATTGTAAAAGTACAAGACAAAGAATGAAGATGTGCCTACAGATAACGTGGTCATCTAGACTTAGCTGAAAAAGCTAAAATCTGAGATACAAAAAATCCACAAAATAACATAGGGCTGAATAGTCCGGGAACAGACTGGGTGCAAGCGGTCCTTCAAATATCTTGTGTAGAGGTGTAGCCACTTTTTTGTCTTTTTCCATACAAAAATTATTAAAGATCTGCAACCTTACATTACGAATTTAATATAACCAAGTTGCCTGAAAGATAAGAGTCTGTGCATTAACGATGGGCTCTCTCACCATCGTAAGAACTAGATCAGTGCTTCGGTGCTGAATGCATCCACAGTAGCGTTCAACTTGCAGAGTTCATGCAGTTCTTACGATTGTATGAGATCACAAGTTCAATGAGTAGTACAAGTAGCATTGAGATGAGAGCGGGTCGTAAATTGTCAACATTCATATCTGAGATTACACTCTTGACTTCCACAATGATATCACATTATGTCTTTAGGGCCCACTGCCCGTGTTCATGACTAGTTGTGAATTTGCCAGGGTACATCGACTCGCACCTGTATTGTGTAGCAAAGGCGAGAGTATCCTAAGAGATGAAGCATAGAGCATTCATGATGCAGACCCTGCATGAAGCTACTGAGAGGATCATTATCGAAGTTGGTTTTTTTCGGGAAGCGAATCAAATAACTGTGGAATCAGAAAGGAAATCAAATCAACCCTCTCTCATTTCAAGTCTTTTTGATTTCATGCGTTGACGTCCCGGACACACTGATACTGAACAAATGCATGAAATTCAAATTTAAACACTTAAGGAGTTTGGAAAAAGTGCATGGCAATGTTGTGAAATTTCCTGTTCTCCTTCCTTTTTCTCTCTGTACAGATAACAGAACCGATTACATTCAAGAAATGTTGATGGCATTGTTTGACAGGTGTTAACCTATTTTAATACCGATGTTAGATGTTTGTATCAATGAGATTTAGCGGTGTAAGCCATTCCATTGCCTCCTTTCATTTTTTTCCCGGGTCTAAGACTCAATTACATGACTGAACGATTTCCATTGTCACCGTCTCCACTGACATGATCGTACATTTCATGAGGGCAAAGATCGCCGAACCGGTGTGCAGTGTATTTTAATACCAGGTAAATAAATCTGGCTGCATCTTTGTAGCGTGGTATGAATATATTATCGGTACCGTTCGGTCGACTGCTTCACATCTGATACATAAAGATAAAAATATATTTGCATTCAGAATGTCTACATTGTAATCGCTCTTGTATGAGCTCCATGGCTGGGTACCAAGGCAATACGATTTCAATTTCTGAGATTTTGATCGCATGTGTAAGGGAAGTCTTTGTAAATCATTTTCTCAGACGGAGTCACTGTCATGAGTTATATTAATTCACCTGCGCAAGAAGGAAGAGAAAAGTGGCTTTTATTGGATACGAAGTAGAGATAAAGCTGGTATTGCTGAATGCATTGCATTTTTTTTTCCTGCAAGGCCCTTCATGTTATCCAAAGTAACATAATGGAAGAGAAGGAGCCCCTTCTCTTCTGTGGGTGTTTCACATGTAACAGAAGGGTTCTTTTCTCCTTTGTGTAACACCCACCTAATGCAATACTCAGATTAAGTTGAGTGACTGCCTGTAAAAAAAAACAACGAAAAAAGGAGCGGTGAAAATCTTCATATCTTTCACTCCATTCCCACGGAAGGATTATTTCTCTTTGGGAATTACCCTGTTCACACTACAAATTTCACAACACCCTCTTCAATGTCGAGAGAGCATTTTTAGATTCACGGCGAATGCAAAGGTGCAGAGCTATTTCGTGGTTCAACTCTGTACAAATAAAAGGTGAATACCCTATGATGGAGAAGATCTTTTTGTTTTGTCGTAATAGAAAAATGGTTACGCAACCGTTATTTTAGGGCTGAGCTCAATATTTAGTGTTATGTAAAAGGATGAATCACTATGACACATCCTTATCACCCCTGACGCACCTCTGAGGTTAAAAATTTTAAGGGAGACTAAATGCTTGTCCACACCGTCGTGGGAACCAGCGAGCCCTCTGTTTCCCTGCGACCCCCCAGTCTAAGGACAAGACACCCCACTTGACAACCTTGTCTTTCTGTAGTACACATATATATATATATGTGCTTTTTTTTTCTACCTCCCATAGCTCAGCGCAAGGCGTCAGCAACGACAGCCTATCTGCTTGCCGTCTTAGGCTTGGCGGCGCACGACGCATCGCTTGTCATGCATGACAATTTCCACTTACGAGGGTGGATCTAAAAGTTCGCGACCGTACCCAGGATATGTGTAAATTTTAGCTATGAATACATCAGTCTTGTACAGTCCCTTATGACCATGTACCCTTTTTTTTTTTTTTGATGATAAAGTTTTTCCTTACAAATGATGGAATTCTAAATTAGACAGGAGTGCGCGTTGTAAAGATATGCAAAAACTCACATCCTTTATGTGACAGTTGTCAAATCTGTTCGCTGCCCATCCATACCTTTTCCTCATGCTTCTAATTCAAAATTTCAAGGTCAATCTTATTTTACTGCGTTCAACAAAAAATTATACAAAACTACGTAGAATTTCTTGAGCAGTTTCTTCTGAACACAGTGAAGGTACTCAATTTTCGTAAAATTGGGCACCCCTGCCCAAAAAAGAATATTGTCATTTGCCACGAAAGAACTGTATCATTGGGCATACTATCACAAGAAGCATTGTTAAATACTCTCAACTCTTCACTGTGTTAATATTTACGTGTTTTCTGGGGAAGGCCACTGAATTTTTTTTTATGTACCCTCGTACTTTGCCTCTTGCTACGCGGTTCAGCGTCGGACCCATTTCAGGGTAGGAGCTTTACTTGTCTGAAGCCCTCAAAAAGATAAACTTCAAGACGGTTTGGGCTGAGAAATGTCTCTGTAACCAGAACAGTATTCTGTAAAGTCTACATTCAGTCTGAACCGCATTCATTGCAATCTCTTGCACAAGAAGTTAATGAAAGATCCCCGTAGAGACGATAGACTTAATGATAATTCATCCTTTCATAGCCACAAGAAAAACTGACAGTCAAATTAATCGCCTGATTATTTCCAGTATTTAAGTCAGCTAAAGTGGCTCAAGTTTCGAGTTACCTGTATTTAGTGTCCCCTAGGGCAAAGTAGTCCTATTCAAAGAGCTTCAAGTTACCTCACGTGGTCTGGGTTAAATATAGCTTAGACTTATACCATTGTTTCTCTAGATATACTATATAATGTGGCTTCATTTATTGACACCTATCTTTGTGAGCTCTGAGATAGGATGCAAAAGTTTTTTGAAGTGGTCTAAGGACCAGAATTGATAATCTCGTGATGGAATTTTTAGTATCTCACGATGCCCTGTCTCCTTAAGAAAAGCTGGCAAATCGGTGAGGGTGAGGTGTTGGATGGATCTCAGCCTATACCCCAGTGTGAGAGAATGGAAATAGTTATGAAAGGTATCACGGAGTCGCTATATAAAATCCATCCGAACTTTGTAACGATCAGTCTCAGTCGGTAAATAGGGTCATCATGCCCTAGCCCAGGTAAATGAAGGCAAATCAGCCATTCAGTTAGTCAGTAATACACTTTAATTAGTTTCCTAGCTTTTTTATTTTTTTAGTCAGCATTCGAATCCCGATGGTCATTTGATATGTCTTCTCTAAGTTTTGTAGAGTAAGAAAGACACGGTTGTCGAAAACTTTTTTTAGAGGATGAGTTTGTTCCGTTTCCTCATTCTTGGAAAACCTTCTACATATGGTGTGGAAAAAGATAGAATAATTTGCAAAGAGAGTTGGCGAGTATAGTGAAATGTTATACGATTCTATTATCGCTCTCCATCTGTCAAGCCTCTATGTTTATTTCACAGATTTCCAAAACTCAGACATAAACCAGAGTACTGTAATTCTAAAACAGCAGACTTTGGGAAAGTAGAAAAAGAATAAAATTTAAATCCTGAGCTATCAATGGCCAATTGAGATCAGATATTTCTAGCAAAGCCAGAGTTCTTGTGCTGATGTCCATTAGGTACAGTCAAAATTATTCGCCAAGACTGAGATCCAGTCCAAGAATATGCCAATTCCTGTTCCTTCCTACTTGACTTGCCTTCGCTCTGAAACTTGTATACCTGTATGCAAGTCTGCTGACATTTCAGCATAATCTCATGTCGGCGAAATGGGTCGCAACCTGGTGTGAAAAGCGTCGAGTGTCACCTTTCGCTGTCAAGTATATTATAGACACAAGTAAACTCTTAAGTCATGGACCCGTGACCACAAAGAAGAAAAAATGTATAGGCCTGAGATTTTCAGGTCATGGATACAACTTCGGTATACAGATTTTTGTGTGTGTCTATTGAGCACGGACAATGGTGGAAAAATTGAGTACATGACACAGGGTGAACAGAGAAAAGACACACAAGCAATTTCAATAAATCCTTTCATGATCTATAATAAAAGCGTATGCGTACGTGTGTATGTGTACGGACGGGTACGTACCGTTGAGAGGGTGGCTGGAGATGTCTGGGAATTAGAATATGACTACATAAAAAGCATAATAATTGTACGGGGTCCCCAAGTATACCAAGGGAAAAAAACTGTACTTTGATGTTTATGGCTCATCTCAGTAACAAAGCAGTATGCAAATAATATTACAGCGTAATTGATGTATATTTTTCACAAAATTCTTGTAAGCATAGCAAACATGTAAGACTTGGGCGTCAAGGAGCTAATCACCCTTGCCAATTTAGTGGAAGTTAGAGATGCAAAGGCATTAATCCTTTTCTAAGGATAACGCTTCAATGTGCAACACTTATGATGTCTTTTCAGAGCTCAGTGGAACAGATTAAGTATCAAACTGGTTACAACATTTATTGCTCTGCAGTGCGACTTTCAGTGAAACATATTTCTACCTCTTCTTTATGATCTCCCTCATTTCTCAAACACCCCAGTCCAAATCTGAGAGTCAAAAGTTATCGGGCAAAAACAGTAAATTCCTGATATCATGTTCCATGTTTAAGCTGCCAACCTGGATAGAGAGATCCATTGCCAGCTATGAGGCTAGATTGTCTGTTGTTTAAGATTATGGTTAATACTATGAAAAGTGGACTAACCTATCAGCTTTAAAGGACGTTCAGTTAAGCAGGAATTTGCTGTAGATTATATTACAATTGCTGAACATGAAGTTGCTTTGCATGACATAAAGATGATAGAACCCACGTCAACAATTTCAACGTTGATGGTGAAGATGATACTAATCGGGTCATTTGATATTATATTTCACCTGAAGAAGAATCACTTTTTAGATTCGAAAATTTGTAATTATTTTGTATCACTATTTAAGTCCATTTTGTATTTTAAATATTAAAGCGTTAATCCGTCTCTGGTTTGGACAAAACTTAAAATTTTTTTTTAATGTGTTCCAAGATGATACTGATCGTGATGATGATAACAGTGATGGATGAGCAAATATGGCCCTGAGGTTGTGTCTTACCTTCAAAACCAACTCCAATGTGGCTGTTGGAAAGTACTGTGTCCAAGCAACCTTCTGTTTATCCAGCGATGTTTTGAAAAGAATTCTGTATTCCACTGCATTCGCTCATCATACTGGCTTTACTACTCCACTAGTGTCTGCACTAAAGAACATTTCAGATTCCAAAGTAAAAAGTCTGCAGTTACTGCATAAACATCATACACATCCGTTGAGGTAGAATCTGCTTTGTCCAAAACTCTACACGGAACCCAAAGTCAGTAAAGAAATCACTGTAACACTTACTTCCAACTATTGAGCGCTATGCTTGTAATTTATTAAATCTGATATCCACACATAAAGCTATTTGTCAGAGCCAAAATTGGAACGCTTACGTAATAGACACGAAATGGGCGGACACGTCATGTGTAAAGTTGCATCGCAACTGCCCCGTAAGGCGAGGGCGATTAGTGCTTGTGGGAACCGTTAATCACAGACTCATTAAACGATTATGAAGAGCAGTTCATGACGCAGTCCCACTTGTGCATGAATAACTCAATCGAATCACAAGTCAGATTCTTGTCTCCTTTATGCAGGACTTTTCCCCTGAAAGGTGTCTGTCCTGTCATCTTGCGTGTTCATTCTGCATGTTACTCTCACGACCACCGGCAAAGACTATTTCCACTGCTCAGTCTTCGAAGCTTGTAGCCTTTAAAATACTCTGAAAGATAATGAGAAAAATATCAGTCAGTGAACAGCAACGTTATGAATAAATCAGCAAGTCAAATTATCATACAGGAAGATATTCATCACACGTTGCAACAACCTGGGGAAAATCGTTTAATTTCCTTCCGATTAGAGTAAATTGAAAAAGCTGGTTTCAAAGGCTGCCCTATGGCTTGGATACAGAAATAACTTAATAATTATTGCCTGTATTTTGAAGTTTATGGGACACTTGTCAGTCGGCGGTGGAAAGGGTTCCAAAGCTGAGATCTTAGATAAGTACATTATGCTCAAAAAGATTCAGTGACACCGGCAGGTTCTTAGGCGGCGAACAACATACTGTCACCAACTGCCGCTCACTAACTCTTATCTTTTATCATTGATACCTCTAAAATCTACACGATGGTATGGGAAGAACAGCATACTGAAGTATACTAATGTTTCTACCATATCATGACGAAGACATCGTTTGAGATAATTATGACAATTGAGAGCTTATACATTCACGATGAGATCTCTAACCACTGTAAGAATTACCTTCGCGCATCGGTGCTGAATATAGCCTTTGTAACGTTCAACATGCTGAATTAATATAATCCTTATGATGGTAAGAGATCCCATCGTTAATGCGTGTGTTCTCAAACTAATGCTTTTATATATATATATTGGACCTATAGGCAATATACAGCTGCCCCCCAAACGAGCCAAATGACAAGGTGCTGGACTTCTCTGACAAACTACCTAATCCCAGAACGTATCTCTTGAACTTCATTTCGCTAAATGCCACAGTTTAAGTTGGTTTTGAAGCACACAGATCTAACAGTAGAGCTAGATGTTTTTTTGGTTTTTTTTCTGTTAATTGAGGTCAACAATACAATGTACACAGGATCCATTAACGAACCCTGGTCGATTCATGGCAGGAGGCGATTTGCGCGTTAACGATGGGATCTCTTACCTTCGTAAGAATTACATTAACTCTGCATGTTGAACGCTACTCCGGGTGTATTCAGCACGATGCATTAATGTAATTCTCATGGTGGTTAGGGATCCCATTGTTAATGCGCAAGCTATCAAGTAACTACTTTTTTGTAATCTTCCAGTACAAGTTCCTTTTTTTTCTTACATCCGAGGTTTACTCATGAACTCGTTCATCTCACAATGTCAACATTAGGGACTGGTCTTTTGGAATCAAGTTCATTGGGCTCTATTGTATTCACAGACGAAATGCTATACTTGATCATCATGTCAACAATACACTCACATTGACCACATATGTGAAATCGTTACAATAATTCTAAACAAAAACTATGATAGAGAAAACATGCGACCAGTCCGTACTGGCATCTCCGGAGTCACAGCGCAGGGAAATAACTGGAGAGCTTGAAAGAAAAAAAGACAATGCAGAAACATCCAAAAGAACGAAAGCGATGTTTTCCTACACATGTTTCGCTCACTTCCTTTAGAATTGCAACAAGGAGCCCGGATCACGGTTCGTTTGTCTGTCTCTGACCTTTAAAACAAGCTGGTAAACAAAGCCAGCGAGCCGCCGGCAGACGAACAATGCCTTCCATCTTCTGGCTTGATTTTTCCTATTTTCACTCACAGGGAAACAGTTTGTTGAGGAATCAACCGCTCAGAAGAATGGACATAGCCTGCATCCACAGGGAAAACAGAGGCGAGGCGGAGAGTAAAGTTTTCCTCGAAGGTGAATTTACGCCTGGACATGATGCTAGTTTCGTTTCGGTACAGTCAGGAATTCCATCTAATCACTGGCCGCGGTGGTCGAGAAGTATGCTTGTCACTTAGTGTGAATGGCCCGGAGTTCGAATCCTCTTATCCGCGGGTATCTCCGTGGTTATTTCTCGCAGTGCTTAAACGTTAAGGTTATAAGATACCACCATGTTGGAGCCCAACGGGGATTCAAGCTCCATCTTTGATATAGCCATAACTATGCTGAAAAAGGACGTTAAATCTAAACCCAAGCACACAAGCAGCATCTCAACCTTTTGCCATTTACTGAAGAGATGAAACAGTAGGGAGAGGAGTGAGCTGGAATAATGTGTGATGACATAATTGGAAGACCTATTGTCTGTTCACGTTTCCTTTAAAGAAAATCATGAAATTGTCAATCATTACATCTAGGGAAGTTACCATCGCGAAGCCAAAGTTAAAGTTGCAGTTTTGGTATAAAGTCTGAAATAAAGAAAGACACCTCCAGTTCTATGACCCCGCCCAGGATACTGGATCGGTTATACATGATATGATAAAGGCAAAGATATATATAACTNTGCCATTTACTGAAGAGATGAAACAGTAGGGAGAGGAGTGAGCTGGAATAATGTGTGATGACATAATTAGTAGACCTATTGTCTGTTCATGTTTCCTTTAAAGGATATCGTGAAATTGTCAATCATTACATCAGGGGAAGTTACCATCGCGAAGCCAAAGTTAAAGTTGCAGTTTTGGTATAAAGTCTGAAATAAAGAAAGTTGTGATGCCAACACAACCACACCTCCAGCTCTATGACCCCGCCCAGGATGCTTGATCGGTTATACATGATATGATAAAGGCAAAGATACATATAACTTATGAGCGCCGTTAAGGGAAGAGGGGCGTAGGGTGGGGAGAGGGAGGATATAGATCAACATGTAAAATTATCCTCATATTTTTCGAACAGCAAGTATCAGAACGATAACCTTCTGTCTGTCTACCTGACCCCCCCCCCTCCCCACCCCCACTCTACCTGCCCAAACGTGTAGATATCCGTTCTGTTTTTATTTGTATGTCTGCCTATGTGCTCGCCTGCATCTCTGCCCGACTACTCACCTAAAAGAATCCTGTCTGTTTAGCTGTTTGTTTGTTCGTTGCTTTGTTTGTTCGTCTATTCACTGCTTTTCGTTCGTCTGTCTGTCTGTCTGTCTGTCTGTCTGTCTGTCTGTCTGTCTGTCCTGTCTGTCTGTCTGTCTGTCTGTCTGTCTGTCTGTCTGTCTGTCTGTCTGTCTGCTAGGCCCCCTCAGTAAAACAGGAGTTCATATTTATCTTTTTTAAAAGGATGCATACCTAAGTACCAAGCCTTAAATCACATAACGCAGTCCATCTCTTAAAAACTCAGAGGTTCACGCGATCTGCCTAAAGTGACGGTATATCTATTTTCAACTAACCATTTAATTACTCAAAAAAAAAGATAATTTCCAAAACTCATTTTTTTTATACGAAACTACACATAAAACAACAACTACTAGACTAGCTCCACCCTCCAGTAGGAGGAAATCGTGTCTCGTG
>JAWQUT010000178.1:59637-72137 GCA_033807755.1 Ellobium chinense | reverse complement strand
ATTTATGTTCCACAAACGTTTACAAAATTACCAAGGTGAAGCTTTATAAACCCTTGTGAAATGCCTGTGACGGGAACTGTTATAGTACAAATAATTAGGATGCATTAACGCGTGTACGAACAAAGAGCTTGTGGAAAGAAAGAGATAGAAAGAAAAAAGAGCATTTGGTATCTGTGTTAGAATGGAAGAAGGTGACAGTCGAGTTGTATACCCAGACGATGCGATATACAATAATAGAAAGACTGTTGTTGCGACAGATCATAGAACAAATGAGTTGCCAATGGATAATCTGTTAATTTTGTTCAAATGTTTATTTATGAGAAGTACTGGCTTATGTCTATAATAAACTAACCTGAAAGATGGTATTATTGTATCTTAGTTCTGTCAGTCAAACAATGAGTTGACCACCAGGAAAAGTAATTTCACTCACTTGACAGAGTTCCCTGGACGTTTACGTAGCTTTGGCTCTAACAGTAACACTTGCCCGTTGTGTCTGGGCGATGCGTTACTCCCTTACTGTCCATCTTCAGACATTGTTTTGGTCAGTGCTTCACCCTGTCCTTACCTTTAACATAACCGATGCAGTAACGCCACGTTACCGTTGGTACTCAAGGAAAACTGCCAGATGATGTTCTGAGTAAGTTCAGATAGTTACAACTTTGGCGTTGTCTGTCGAAGCCAACCAGGAGGTAAATCCAACACAATTTGAACGGTACAATGGTACGGCGCTAATGCACTGCTATAGCACTCCAGGAATCTGACACTTATCTGTGATATTACGTGATATGAATAGAATGAGTTTATCTACATAGTCTATGTGACGGCGCGCTGTGCTTTGCTCGAACCCAGGCATTTTCCCACGCCCTCTGGGTCCCGGCCATGTGTTGATGTTTACATCTATATTTAGACGTGATGTCAGAAGTACGGGTAGGTCACCGGTTAAGGAGGTGATCACAGCCTTGCCTTTCGTAGAGATATTCCCTGAAGCTAGGATGAAAATGGTTTTGCTAACAGCCATTTTCCACTACATAGGAAAAAAAATCAGGTGTCATAAGTTTTTAGGAGAAATCGTGAAATGTAGGATAAAGTGGGCAACATATGGTTTTCGTCTTTTTAACAGTGAAATGATACAATTTATTTCCACTAAATTTGCTTTAGCGTCGTATATAGATATATGCAGGGAAAAACTCATTCTTGCCATGGGGTAAAAGCACATGACCAGAATGGCAACACAGGGTGATGTTGCTAACTTAAGACGACCAAAATGAGAGATGACGTAAATGTTTGACCAAATGTAGACTAATCTCTGTCTCAGACGGTCCAAAGTTCTTGTGAGAAGTATCTTATATGACTAAAGTGATAATTATGGACTTATGTATTATATGATAATAACGTGGCATTTTTGGAAGCATTGCGTCATGACGTGTTGCTAAAAATATGAACATTCCAAAGACATTTTTTAAGAGAGAGGCGGGGCGGGGTAGCGGGGGGAAGGGTGAAATATTTGATAGAGACGAAGGGGTCAAAAGACTGTAATGTCAAGTAGCGAGGCAGAATAAATGATAAGTCATAAACAGAAGGGCACGAAAAGAAGTTATTTTCAGAGATGAGTGTAGCATAGCCCTTCAGCAAGCGTGGGAACGGGTTTTTTAAATAGAATACAGACAGGTTTTTGAATCTGTCAAAACCAAACACATATCAGTGTGCCCATTATTAGACCATACGAAACGAAAGAGACAGCTCATCTGTGGTCAAGATGAGGGGTGGAGGAGTAGGTAAAACGAGAGGGGTTAGCGCTGTGGGTCAAAGTCTAGGATCATTATGCTTTTATATTCAAAATGGAAGAATATCATGATATATGGACTGAATGAAAAAGAAAGGGTACCCTCACAAAGCAGTTAGAAGAGGTTGAAGGAAAGTTCGTCTTATCTAAGTCTGTCAATCAGGTTCTGTTTGAGCTGAGTTTTAACGCCTCTTTTCAGCACAGTTTTAGCTAGACTATATCAGATACGAGGCTTGAAACTTCATCAGGCCGCGCAAGCATGATTTATCTGTTCAGCCACTAAGAGGAACTTTTTTCTACGTTCTTTACCTCCTTCTGCCCCTCCCCCCTCCCCACTTCCCGAAAATACTTTTTTTGTAATGTAGTCTACTATTGAGCAAAGCGTATCACTTTTCCCTGTACCCACATTGGTACATTTGCCCTGGGTATCCGGAGAATGGTCTATGGTAAAAACGAAGTAGACACCATCAGAGTGCACCAACCGTGAAATGGTGTCATTAATAGTCACGGTGGTATGTACTCAGATGGCACCGCGCTTTCTCACCACTCAAGATAGCAGGGTAAATAACTCTGCTCGCTTGGCGAGCTCTTGTGTAACCAAAGAGTAAACCAGCTAAGCATCCACCCCATGAACGTGAATATATTTGTTCATTTTTCTGCATTTGAATATTACGTCTAAAGTACATCTACATACACCCGGACGCAAGATGTGCAGAGATGTTGAGAAATGTTGTATAAAGTATAAGTCTTGTGCTAACGGACGAGGCGTGACACTGTTGGAAGGAAGTTATCGAAATAGTTAACCTGTCTTGAAGTAAAGCGTTCAATCGCAACCAAAGATAATGAGCAAAATAAATAGTATGTGGTATATTGCCTTGGTGTATTCTTTGCAAATGTCTATCACATGTAATCGCTGTCATCTTGTACCTCAGCTCACTGTGTTTAACGAGGGCATGCTTACCTAGCTCTACCACGTTCTTAATTATTGGTCAATTCGAAGCTATAGGCAGTTCTTAATAAGCGAACTTCAACAAAGGTCACTACCGGTTTGAGCAAAACGTAAAAAGTATTGTTATCGCGTCATCAAATCTCTTCTCCGAAATAAAGATATACGCAACAGACCTATTAGCCTATCATATTCTTCTGATAATGGACAAGTGAGAAAAACGGAAGTAATGATTGTTAGAGTTGTAGTTTGCGATGCCCGGATGACAGTTCATGTATAATAAGTCAGACTGGTCTATCTGCCAAGAACAATGGGAAAAGCCAGTGAATTTTGTATTGTAACAACTAAAACATGCATCGGAACATCCTGTATCATTTATGTCATAAAGCTTACTTTTTTGACAGTTGTTTGTGACAATACAGTCTGAAAATGTACTGCTTAGTGCAAATATGACACAAGAAGGGCATCTGAAGATTCAATCTGTTTACTTACTAAATGGATGCTATATCTGGATCAGTTTCTAAGATATACAAAAAAATTTCCTCCGCTTCTTCAATGGATCTGGTAAGAGACAGTTCTCCTTGAAAGTAAATGTTACCCTAAAACTATAGCAATGGCTACGTGAAAATTTAGACGAGGCTGACATCCTGCAAAGTTCCGTCACCCTGAGCAAAAGTGTCTGGAACTGGTCAAGAGAGCCAGTTTAGGTAACGCCAAATACGATTTCGAATATGCTATAGAGCTACGGGTTTGTCAGCTATTACGTCCATGGAAACCTACTGAATGGAGTCAGTTTTGTAAGCAAAGTTAGTTTGAAAAAAAACCGTGAATTATTTCATTCAGTCTTTTGTCGTTTATCATGTAGGTGAAAATGGAACGAAAGGCGAAAACCTAAGAATGAGCAATTTTGAATGTACACAGAGAAATTGAAAGTAGGCCCATGAATTTTTTTTTCCTGAAAGTGTCAGGTACGTGCGAACAAACACTTCAATTTCAGTCTTCCATGTTCTTGTGAATGGCCCGATCAGGAGGTGACAAAATTTCGCCCAAGTGACAACAGAGCGGATCATGTAAAAAATCTGTTCTGAGGCATCGATCACAAATGAAGAAAATACGGTGCTTGCAGTGTTTGCGCGTCCAGTGTTATGAAAATGTAGAAAGTATGGTTTGATGACGAGCACTGCAACTTAAATGTTGTTTATGGGAGTGCTTTCGCCAAGCATCGTCTGATACTTCAACAGTCGAAAGCTTGCGCATTAACGATGGGATCTCGTACAATCGTAAAAATTACATTAGTACATCGGCGCTGAATGCAACCTTAGTAGCGTTGAACATGCACAACTCTTACGATGGCAAGAGATTCCATCGTTCATGCGCAAGTTCTCAGGTATTATGTCAGCGGCTAACATAGAAGGAAATAAAGAGTAGCCTACCGCTTAACTTCTTACGTTGGAATATATGCCTATGTCTCGCTGAATCTATGACTAGGAATCGTCTGTAGCGAGATGGCAAATTAAGCTCAATGCAACAACATTAATGCGACGGTTGGATAAAAGCCAAAGTCAAACATACCAGCAAATGAAATGCACGAAACAAATAAAACAATGCATGGAATTACCACTGTATTTCCTAGTGTTTACTGTAATCATTACGCAAGACCTACATTCGTTTTCCACTCCCGTTATAAACTAATTCCGATATATGAAAAGAGGTTCCGCTGTGAATGGCTTTTAGATGACCGCTACTGAATTGAAAGGTAGATCTGCGGTCTGATGATGAAACCTCAGCTTAGCAAAACGCAGAAAAGTTGTGATTCGCTCTTTGCGTACATCGTTAAAGACACATGGAGTAGATTTTCACGCTTATGTTTACCTCTGTATACAACTGCAGCCACCAATTGTTGTCACTGTAAGAGCAGTAAGGCTATCTGCCGCTGCCACTCTCGTCCCATTCTACGCCTATAATAAAAGTTGAGAGCTTGCGCATTAACGGTGGGACCTCCGACCATCGTAAGAATTACATTGATGCATCGGTATTTCATTAAAACTAAGTATGATTCTGCCCAATGACACAAAACTTTCTGAAAAATGTATAATGAATTTATTAACAAAATGGTCAACGTTTCGTGTTAAACACTTTTTCAAGACTGACAATGCAAGTTAAAGACATACAAAGAAAGCATCGGTATGATGCATCGGTATTAATGTGCATCTTTAGTAGGGTTCAACATGCCTGGTAAATGTGATTCCTACGATGGTAAAGGATCCCATCGTTAATGCACAAGCTGTCATAAGTTGTGCTACTAAGTCTTGCTGTCGTTTGCTCCTTTATAACTGGCAGGGTGGCCGAGAATAGAGCCCTTGTCTCTTGGTGAGGAAAGCCCTGGGTTCGAATCCCGCTATTAGCGGACTTCTCCCTTCGTGATATTTCTAAGCCACCCATATCCACTCGTCAACGGCTTGAAGGGGGCTCATAACTCGTGTCTGATATAGCCAAACCATGCTGAATGGGAACCTTAAAACCTAACCCAAACAAAAACAAACATTGCCTGTTTATAACAAGGCCAGATAGTCATAATTCCAGAGGCGATTCTTTACAAGAGCTGTTCTTGAAGACCGATCTACTAGGGGTACCCTAAGTTTTTCAAAAGTCTTCTACCCTGACCATGAAATAACAGTCTCCAGATTAGGCACGTTAGTAGTTACCCACTGGCGTAGATAGTCCCAGAGTCATGCAGAATGTGTTATAACCTAGAAATGGAATTCTCGTCTCACATATTTTGCCTTCTAAACGAAAAAGAAAGGTAGGTGCAGACTTTGCCCCCCCCCCCCNCTCCACCTCTAGAGTAAAAGGTAACCCAACTTTCAAGTGTTTACTGCTTATCCTTCCTTAACAGAATAAAAGATCTCTGGGATCCTCAACGTATTTGCCAATTCTTTGCCAAGTGCGTTCTACAGATACAACGAAGCGATCAATATGACACTGTTGTTCAAAACAGCAATATGATATATAAATTACGATATAAATCGTCTGTCTGTAGACGGAATGTCTGGCCAAAGAAGTGTCATGAAACTGAAGCATATATCAGAAATAACAACACATTCGTTGAGCTCTGTAGAAAATTGGAAACCTTTGAGTTCTCACAATGGGATTTCAACATATGGCACAAGAAAAAAGTCTTTGTAGATCTATGATACAAAATCATGCAATGTCTTGGAACAATCTGGGGAAATGTTCATAATTAAGAAAATACGGGATGCTAAAGTTATTGGAATATCACAATCAAGTTCATGACAATTTAGACCTTGAACATTAACGAAGGGATTTCTTACCATCGTTAGAATTTCATTAACGCAGCGGTGCCGAATATACCCTTAGTAGCTTTCATCATGCAGGCAATGTAACTCTGACAATGGCAAGAGATCCCATCTTTAACGCGCAAGCTCTCAGTTGTTTCCACTGTGATAGCATATTATGTTAGGAACACACAGGTTGTCTTGGACAGTCGACCGCTACGCTTAATGGCATCTCGGGAGCAGGAAAGAAGAATTAATGTAGAAAGTGCAAATCTGAAATGTATTGCCAATAACCGGCAGTTGTGATTATTCGAAATGCGTTGCTTTCTTAACACCATTTTACCATTAGAAATACATTTCTCATTTACACGAGAGTGATAAGTCTTCTCTTAACCCGACCGAGATTGCTTATGTTACCTGCATGGGATTTCCTCATCGCAATGTCTTCTAAACCACGTGACCCCATGATTCCTCTACCAAAGTATGTCACTCATGCGAAGTGCACCTGGAAATACAGAATGAGGTTACGCCCCTGGAGACACCATGGGGGTCGATACTGGCATGTAAGTATTCCTCTTGGCTCAGTGCAATGGCATCTAAGGACTGCTCTTGGCTCGGTGCAAGGTCAGCATTTACCCGGGCGTAGAACTACTGTTTTACTCCACATGGCATTGTCAAGATTGACGTTTACATAACAATCTTTTTCTCGTATCCGGGATTAGCAGGTTCGAGAGCAAAGCAATTTAAATAGCTGTTATCAAAGCGAGCTTCAAGCACCCTTGTCAAACCTGATTGACTTCTTTGGCAGCAAATTGCGCAATCGAGTGCAGACCCAATTCAGTAGGTCTGCTCTCGTGATTGCAAGCCTCATATTGGAAGATAAACACGTCATTTTTCCCGCCCATGAAGTTTGTAGGATATTTGACAAAAGTCAGGAAACTTTTTTGACAATTGATTTATACTTACTTGAAATCGTCAATCAATGAAGTTATGTGCAGGGCATTGGAGTTAGACCTCACAATCTCGAATTTTATATTTTCAGAAAATTCTCTTGGATATAGCTCTGCGTGATTTGTGAATAGTTCTGAATAAATTGGAGACTGTCTAGGTTGTTGGATCGGACAGTTTATGTTGTGGCCTTTGAGAAAGATACTTTACTGACTCCCATTTCCTCACTCGACTCAGGTGTGAATGGGTACTTGGCTTTCAAGTTAGGGGATCCAGGGCGCTGTTCTGTGGCAACTAACAATGCCTTTGCTATAGTTTTCGTTTTTGTAATAGTTTCATGTGTAGTATGTGTACGACTGCAGTTGTAAATTTTATCAAGATTACGAATAAGTATGAGGGGGAAATCCTTGTGCTGAAATTCTTTTTACACAGAGATGACACTAGATGACGGAGGTCAAAGTTCAAGAGTGTTGACAGACGTATTTATGATTATGATCTGCGGTTTTCTGCACTACACTCAACCTTGACATGAGCTAAACCCACGGCCGGCCTGGGGTTTTCACTTTCACTGTGGTTATCTTCAACTTTTTTGTTTTTTAAAACTGTAATGCCGATGTTAAATTAGAAATTAATATGCCAGCGATAAAGAATTAGTTGCGTGTCTTGGTTTTCCTGGTCTAGTTCAAACAACCATTCACGGAGTGTGGGAAAATAGGAGAGTGATGAAATTCAAGGATATACATGTACATATTTTTAAGTTGTATAATATGCTGTGTCCCTAAAACTAAAACTCAGCACATATATTCAACTTAGCATCCATGACAAAAATTAATAACCACTGAAAGAGTAAATGCCTAGTTAATCTGCATTAAGACCCGCGTGTAACTGAATGGGCGACTTAACTTTTTTTTTTCTTTCACCTTTACTTTGTCCCCCTTCATCCCGTAATATTTATGTGTTGTTTCTTTACTTTTAAACTGAAATCAAACACCCAAGTGGGCAAATTCTCGGGTGAAATTCTCTTAATCTTTTACCCACAACAAACAGACATTTGCATGTGCGAGAAGTCTCAGGGATTGCCAACTGCACGCGTACCCTGGAAGTTAAATACATAGGTTTCAAATGGCGGTGGTTATAATATATTACCGGTGTGTTGTCAATGTATGCGGCTACCGTGGGAAAGTGGGGACCTTGCAGGGCTCGGAGACATTAAGGGCAAAGGATAGAGCAAGAGCGTGTCAGCTTGGATCCCAATCCTGGCTTCTTTCCTTCTTCTCTCTTACATGTACCTTAACCTTTGTGACAAGTAGTTATGCACCTGCAATTTGCTTTTTATCTTGCACCTCTCTCGCCCCATCCCCTGGGAATGAAATTAATAAGAGAGATTCACTTCGTAGCGAGATGAAGGTGTCCTGTTTTGCTGCACCATTTTGGTGACCTCTGCTAAATAGTTTATTCACCCTGTTTTCCCCCCTCCTCCCACGACGCCCCCCAACTCCTCTTCAGTACAGTAAAATCCTAGTAACATCTCCTGCGATTAAGCCGACCACTTGGTTAGCTCGGTCGATTTTTCATTCTTGAGTTGTTCACCAAAACGGTTGACAAAATTCACGGTTAACGCGGCCTAAATTACTGAGTCCAGTAGGATAATTGTGTTATCAGGGGTGTAATATATTGAGATCAGCTGTAATTATCATGACGGTTTACATGGTCTCTTGGTTTCGGGATCGACGTCATAGCACTTTGGGCAACCCCATGTGTACATCGTTCACCTCAGCAGACTTGGTGTTCACTCATCACTATCTTTATCATCATCATTGTCGTTATCGTTCTAATTGTCGCACTCGTAGATGAAATGTCTAATGTAGACCAATAAAATTTTCCCTTCATGTTCTTGCCATGTTCTGGGTCCCGGAGTTGCAATTATGGTGACATGACTGTGGTGGAAGAGAAACTTTACTACATCATACTGTTTTCTTAAAATGAAAGCATTAACGACCTTTGTAAGAATTTCATTAATACGTCAGAGCTAAATGCACCATCAGTAGCGTTCAACATGCAGAGTTAATCAAGAGCATGTGCATTAACGATGGGATCTCTTACCATCTTGTAATCACATTAATGCATCCCAATCCTTAAGACGATTTTGCCCGGAAAGAAAGACGATACTTGACAGTCACCAAAACTGGAGAATATTGCTATTACAATCATCAAACTTCGTCACAATTCTAAGATTCATTTTCCGATATAGCCACCTTCCATAACTTCTGCCCAGCAGTGTCTTGCCGCATCTGTAAACAGTTGAGTTACGCATACGTGACCTCTTGGCATTTTCTCGCCGTCGCTGCGCACTGAGGCTACATGTCGATGTACAGTGGTAACACAGAACAACATCTCCATGCAGAAGAGCTAACAAATAATTTGAAAGACATAAATATTTTGACACATGGGTGTGAACTTAGGTGGCATTTTATGTACGTCAGCATCACGAGTTTATCACGAGTTTTAACTACTGCCGAGGGCAAACATTCAATGACTAACAGTTTGCAGCTTCCCGTTACTGATTGTGCCTGTACCTTTTTAAAGTCACATACACGATGACCTCAGTATCTCGAATGAATGTCAGTGATTCAATCTATAATGTCAAGTTTCTGAGAGTCTGAGTTCACGAATAAAAAGTTATATTATTATAATATAGAAGAAGCGGTATGAGACAAATTTAATGCCGTGAATTGCATCTCCTGCAAGCATTTCGCAACGACCTCTCTCTTCTTGTCTTTTTTTTTTCAGCCTTCTCTCTCTTTCTTTTCTTCCTTTCTTTCTTTCTTTTTTCTTTCTTTTCTTTCTTTCCTTCTTTCTTTCTTTTCTTTCTCTCTTTCTTTCTTTGTTTTTCTTTCTTTCTTTTTTTCTTTCTCTCTTTCTTTCTTTCTTTCTTTCTTTCTTTCTTTCTTTCATGCGCGGTGATGTTGTGCTTGATCGTCAATTGTCTTCTTGAAATATTCTCTCATTCTCTTCTCCCGCTCCAGCTTGTCTCTCGTTTCTTTTCTTTTGTCTGTCTGTCTGTCTTGTCTGTCTGTCTGTCAGTCTGTCTGTCTGCCTGTCTGTCATCATCTGTTTCTCTCTCTCTCTCTCTCTCTTTCTTTCTCTCTCTCTCTCTCTCTCTCTCTCTCTCTCTCTCTCTCTCTCTCTCATCATCTCAAACCCATTTCCTTCTTTGCATTTCATCGACATTGTCTTATCAGGCTCAAGAAGGAAGAAGCAGTCTGAGTGAAGAATTTCGGTCATAGTCTCATCGTCATTTGGGGATTGTAACATCATTATTATTTATGCCTACAGCATATGCAAGGTGTGTGGATGTGTGGGCATGTGTGTTTTGTGTGTGTGTGTGTGTGNTGTGCGTGTGTATGTGTGTGTATGTGTGTGTGTGTGTATGTGTGTGTGTCTGTGTATGTGTCTCTGTGTCTGTGTGTGTGTGTGTGTCTGTGTATGTGTGTGTGTGTGAATGTGTGTGTGTGTGTGTGTGTGTGTGTGTGTGTGTGTGTGTGTGTGTGTGTGTGTGTGAGTGCGTGCATGTTTCAATATGATCCTGTAATATATTTATGTGTTACAATGTATTCATTATAAACCAAGACATATTTTTTTTTTTGGATGAATGAAAGTATCTTTTCTCTTTAAATTATGTCCTAATGTTTGGATCAGTAATGTATGGATGATAGTATCAGTCCCTCTTGTTCCCAGATAACACCCGCTCAAGCAACATTACATTATTATCTCCTCGGTAGGCCACATCTCTTAGCCACTTTATCAGCTCTATGCAGAGTAACCCTACCTCAGCCAACTTACAAGTGTTCATCACTGTAGCACTCTTACAGAGACAACATTATTTTTCACGACCTACTTCCAAGCACCCATTTTACAGACGACTGACTCGAGAAAAGTGCACAAATAAAGAAAAAAAAAGGGTAGTTACAGCATAATCAGGACGGAAGTGGAATCTACATTTTTTTTATATATCTTGAGTGTAACATCACAACCTTTTGGCAACATCACTCCATTATTAATATGACAGACCATCACAGTTCCTGGCCAGTTGAGTCTGTCTGTGTACCTTTGGCGTGAGTTGGCATTGACAGAAAATAGAGGAATGTGCTGTAGCTATCCCGTAGACTTATATAATAATTTTAACGTAATCCGTGATCATACATTTGGGAATAAATGCGAGTAGATTAGAAGTGGTAGGAAAACGCGCCAGGAAAATGAATGAGAGAAAATTCCATCGTTTAAATGATGGTAGAATTCCACCTGCTTTGATTGCAAAACCGCTTCAGACCCCCAGACAGAAGGATTTCATAGTTGATTGCATGGCCTCCAAGTCTCACATAATCTTTTTTTTATTTGTGTTTGTGTTGGCTGCTTGTGAGTCAGGAATCGTTCACAAAAAAAAACGGGCATTGTCTTAAACGTTTCAGGTCTAAAAAGTGAAACTTCGGAAGTATAAGCTAATCATAAATGCTATGAAACTACAAAACAGAAAAAAAAGGACTAGTCTAAATAAATTTAAAGCCTAACTCTTCAGTAGCATAAAGATGTTCCGGTGCTTTGATGCCTAAGCCATGGAAAACATTCCAAGTAAGTTTATAATATAAGAAAACATGTCAAACTTACCGGCAGCATGTGAAACCTAGCGCCATTCACTTTGAGAGCATGTCCATTCTGTACTGAATCACTCAACAGAACGTCACGTCTATTTTTTTGTTTTATGTGATCCAAGCCGCTAACAGGTAGCCTGTGACTATCCAAACTGCTGGCCTGAAATCTTTAGATATCATAAAGCCAGGACACCTTGTTAGCTACTCGCAGGTGGAAACAACACTAGTCTAGATTAGTCAACACAGTTCTGTTGTGGCCCTTTTGCAGGAGCGGAGATTGGAGCCCCCAATCAGAGCACAATGATCTTGTAACAGATAGGTAAACACGTAGAGACCAATATGATAACAACTGAGGCCCCTAAACGTACTGCCTAGACTCTGCCTTTCCGGTCGGCTCGGGTCATGCAGGCGAAGCCACAAATCAGCGATCTTAAGGAGCTAGACTAGTCTAGTCTTAACGCTGATGGCGACTAGAAAAAGTGAAGGGTGTGGGAGATAGGCTCTGAGATAAGTTTTGCAATAAAGAAATAAGAGAAAATAGACAGACCTATACTCATTCATATGGGGGGGTTTTGTTTAGGGGGGTGGGGATGGAGAGTAGAGGGGTCATGTCTGCTGGGAGTTGTTGATCTTGTCTTGTGGTTTGGGGGCGGATGGGGGTGGGGGGGTAATATTTGTTTGATAATTTGTTTGCGAACCTGAAAAGGGGCAGCAAGTGGAAAGAGGAAGAAAGGGGGTGAAAAAAAAATGTAAGAGAAGGAAGATGGGAACACGATGCTAAACTATCGTAACTGAGATGGCAGGCCAATGTTGTTTGGGGTAGAAGGACGCATCGCAAAATAAGACTGCGAAGAGCCTAGAGACCCCTCTCTCTCTCT
>JAWQUT010000178.1:29362-52864 GCA_033807755.1 Ellobium chinense | reverse complement strand
GGGGGGGAGAAGAAGGAAATCTGGTATCAAACAGTTGATGGTATTGACGATTGTCATAAGATCATCATCATTGAAATAGAAAAAAAATATCGCACCATTCAGCACTTTGACGTGCAATTTTGTATAGTAATATTAGGCACTTTTTGTGATAAGTTGCGCACCATTTTATCCTACACGACAACCGCTGGGGAAAGTTATTGCCTCTTCTTCAAGTATTCTCACGTCTCTGCGAGCAGAAGTCAACGTCAACAGTAAATTTCTTGAAAAGACATACGGAAGCTTCAAAATGTGCGCTAGAGGGCAGCAATTATGACCTCCGTTTCAAGCTAGACTATTCATAAAATGTCTCTCTCTATAGTGTATATAACACGAGAGAGTTTTACAGCCGAAATATTTTATCGTAGTGATTTTTTTTTTTTTTATGTTATAGAGCTTGTCTGTTTATTGTAAAATTCGCCAGTGATCGTATTTTAGGAATCTTATTTGTTGATTTTATCATAGACAGTCTCTCTAGATTTTTTTGCTGTGAATGCAGCTTTGTTACGTCTTTTTACAAGGTGAGAATTTTTAGCGCAACTGTAAAAATTGCATTTGAGATTTTACTGATTAACGATGGGATCTATTAACACCGTAAGAATTACATACGTGTATCAGTACTGAATGCAACCTGCGCTGGTAATTAAATAGTTAATAATTCCTATCACATTCTGTTCTAAAACTTGTCTCATTGTCAGAGAACTGAATCACGAAATATGAAGGAATGAGACGCTTTTTAAGAAGTTGCTGGCAAATGCACAAGTGCACTTTATTTTATTTTCTTATCCAGTCTATATTTCCCTCAAAAAGAACCATTCTTTTTAACCGACTTTTCTCAGTAGTTTAACAGAAATTCCAAATTGGTAAAATTCGCCTTCAGAACACTTTAACTAGAGTCCATAACTGAGGTCTTGTCTAACAGCCTTTTAACTTCCTTTTCCAACCTTTTATTTTTCTTTGTTCAGATTTTGTTCCCTGACTATTTTGGCCTCAACTGCCTCAGGGCTCAAGAAACGACTGGTACTAGATTATATCCTCCGTAAATTCCACTGCTAGTGTGCCCTTCCAACACATCCGCCTTTGGTTCCTTGAGTATGACTGCTATGTCGCTATCCTTCAGCGAACATTTTGACTTAATTTGTCCTGATGTAATCTGCTAAACGACGGATCCAGAATCAGTTAGTCTATAGATGAACTTCCTCATGGTCTGTGGTCGAGCATTTCTGACGTTCATTGAGCGATGGGAAGTTAACTTCCACCGAAAGCGATTTGGTATATTTACATCAATACTTGAGAACTTGCGCATGAACAATGGGTTCTCTTACCATCGTAAGAATTACTTTAGTGCATCGGCACTGAATGCACCTTTAGTAGCATTCAGCATGCAAAGTTAATATTATTCACGAGATGGTAAGAGATCCCATCGTTATGCGCAAACTCTCAACTGACTAGAATAACATTTTCTGCTCTGTTGCCATCGTCTATTTTTTTTCTCTTTGAGAAGGGGCAGCGGTAGGGGTAGGGTAGACGAGTGTGACCAGACCTATCCACTTTACCAGTGTGACTGACGACAAGGGATTTTGCTGCTCGGGTGGACGCCCATGTCAGGGATCGGTCGCCTGTGTCCGGAGACAGACAACTGACAATGTTCCCACACTCCTTGTTTCCGCTTGATGATCCCGTAAAATGGTTTATGTTGCTCCGGCTCCACGCTTCGTGCTCCGTTTGTTTTAATCTGGGTCCGTATAATCCTCGGCCATGATGACTGCCCGGAAACGATCTGGGCCACTGTTTTGTTTTTTTTCTGGTGGTGTATGGTGCAAAGCACACAGGTGTCATTCACACTTTTACACGTATGAAAATGCCAGTTTTTTTTTTTCATTGTTGGTTATGCACGGTTTCACACGCCCTAACGACCTACCAAGCTATCCCGAGCCATAATATTTATCTATTGTTTAGTCTTTTTTCCAAATTTTTTTACACTCAGAAATATGCTCCAAGAACAGTTTGATTGAAGAACTTTACCAACAAATAAGGCTATCTAAGATTTTAGGCTCTTTTACACAGTAAATAAGATATCTGTGCATGCCTATCAACAACTACATATTTTACACTTCAGTGGCAAAACCCGCTCTATTCTGAATCTAGAAAAGAATTTGCATCCATCTAAGTCTTTAATTTTAAACCCAGCCCCTTTTTACCCCCCCCCCNCCCCCCCCTTTCATGGTGCATGAGCTGCATGTCAGGTGCAGTTGGCATTTTCATGTTTCATACCTACAACACGAGAAGGGGATCCAGAAATTTTGATCACTTTATGTTTCTGAACAAAGATGAGAAACAAAGGGGTTTAAGTATATTTCAAACTGATAAATTCATTCCTTTATAATGGCCTTGACAATTTGACACGTATACTTTCAGAGACAATCATCTTTGTAATTCTTTCAGCGTTATGCCAATGCCTTCACTTCCAAAGGGGATACGATTTGATAACTATTCAAGACCTTGTTTGGATTGGAAAATTTTCTTATTTAAAATTGTGGGCTGCGACGTGATTTTGTAATTATATATAATGATAACATTTAATTTTTCTCAGACACTACAATACAATCAGATATTATACAATGCACGTCAAATCATCTTGCAATATCATTTTTTCTGCTCCATTTTAAATGAGAAATGAATTGCAAATGTTCCGAATTATTAATTTTCATAATTATCTCCCTTGTACTGTTTGACAAAATCACAATATCTCTTTAACAGCTAAAACTCTTTTATTCATAAGTTACAAGCTTGATATCAAAATACGTATCATTTATATTGGAAAATTAAAATGAAAGAAACTATTCAAATCTAAATCCTCCAAACAGCTCTTTTGCCAAATTTGATGAAAATTTTCGACAATTTTCCAGATCAACCAGACCTTATTAATGATGGTTTTCAGAAAGATTGTTATTTTAACATTCATCACCCATGAAACTGTTTCAACAGAAAGCGAGGATGACTCGCAAATTGCACAGCCACACTAACCTTTTTTTTTTCGTAATTGTCTTCTTCTTTCTTTTCTGGCACTTTATGGTCTACTAGGCGACGTCCCTTCTAAATTAACACAGGCTTAAAACTTTTCTCAGCTAACAGGAGATTAAAGGAGTCACTGTGCTCAAATTTTATATGATGATTACAGTGGAATTCCTTCTTGTTGATTTTTCGCAATTTCGAGTTAGATGAAAAAGGAGTCAAAATATTTCACCCTTTTTAGCACACCACAGGAGTGGCAAACGTTATCGATTAGGTTTTTGACGAAAAGCTACCTGCAACAAAATCTCTTTTTTCACCACATATTCACCTTGTGGGTCCAGGTTCTGTGTTTATTTTTACACAATCTCTCCTAAGAACATGTTGGTTTAAGCTCTACTACCATCGACAGTGAAAGTCTAGGTTTTTTTACTAGAGGCAGGGAATCATACCTTTACTACAGAACTCCACATAGCTGAATCTGCACGAGAGCAATGGAAAATTTGTAATTGAACAGAGTTGCCATAATACTATCATTGCTTTCAAGTGGCTTTATGAATATAAACAATGTAAGTCAGTATGTTATATGAAGTATATTGACATTAAACGGAAGTTGCAATTAAATGAATCCACTACACCACCACCCATCTACCCCCTCCCTTCCACCTCCCTCTCCATCACTTATAAAAGGTTGGCTGACTCAAACCTGTCATGTGGACCTGGGGGCATCGGATGGTATTGAGGTCACGCATACCTTTGAAAGCCAATTAAAGTCAAATTTTACCCCATTTTTGGAAGGCCTAATATATCATATTCTATCACCTTTTGTAAGAGGCCATACGACATCTTGGAGGAGCAAGTGATGTTGTCTACAGCTAGAAGAACAGGTTTTATTATCTGTCATCGCGTTAAAAGCTGGGATTACATCTGATTACATAGCTTTATATGGATTATAGGACATGTAATCATTTTTCTTTTTTTTAAATAAAGACAGAGGATGGCAATCCGTAGGTGTTTCATCAGCACAAATCTTCGTGATATCTTTGTCTGTCCATCAATAGGCTTCACTCCAAATCTCTCTTTCCCTTTTCTCGGCGCAAAAGAGAATTTTTTTTATGGAAGAGAGTTTAGCAATTTGTCATTTTAAAACAATTGGCAACTTTCCTTGAACAGATACGTAAGGCTATCGTTACTTCCAAGGTGAGGGGATGGTAAGGTGGTACAAATATGAGGCAGCCATCTTGTCTGGAGCAGACCATACAATGGCACGATGATAGTCATTGACAGACAGTGGCACAAGTGCTAGAACTGGGACTATATTAACGATAATGTTCAGAGAAACTGTCAAATATCAAATTCTTTGACTTGTTTCATTTTCTAGTTCGAGCCCCATTCTTACGGCCAATGAAAATGAGACAGAGGGGTGAAGACTGAAAAGGCCAGCAGACTGATCTAGAGAGTATACAGTCTTGTCGTCATTATCCCTCTCTTCTCCTACCCCTCGTCTTCCGTTCAGCATGTAGGTAGGCCTAGTCTGAACTTAAATCGTACACGATGGAGCTTAGAGATTAGTAGCCTTAGTTCACATCTGCGTTATCTATGTTCCTGGGTACGACGTTTGGATACTTTGTTTCGTTGTTTAGCTCATTGTTTTGATGTTTAGCACCAAGTTTTCAGACACTTTCCTTTGAAATACCTGCTTCAGCTCTAGGGCTGAGAGAGGTGGAGCATCCAAGACCCTCTATCATCGTAGCTGCAGAGAATCCAAACTCTGGATAAACAGATGGACAAACAAAGGAGGGCTCCTTCACTCGATCTTATGGTGGTAATACGGCAAGGCAATAGCGCTAAAGAACGTCATTTGGGAGAGACATGTAGAACTACGTAGCTGAGGTTCTTTATGAAACGTATGGGAGCGACCTATGCAACGGGCACAGAAGGTAATCGACAGCTTTTCTGGAACGTAAACGCTAGCGCAGTGGCTACCTTTAAGGAGAGGATATTATGACGCAAATTTGCATAGCTTTGAGCAACAGTTTCTAAAAATAGCCTGCGAAGGATGTCGCATCATTGTATCTCGAGTGGCCTGACAAGAACATTTTGCTCGGTGTCGAAGTTAGTTACTTCAATGATTCAAATTTTATTAGCAGGTGGACACTGCCTGTCTATGCGGCAAATTCAAATATTTAGCTGCTATAGTTATGTCACAACATTAACAACAATAACAAAAGCACTTTTGTGAAAACAGCATACCAAATCTGCGTTTGACACATACCGACTTTAGACACGTCATTTTTGATATTTTTTTTTTTGCTGTGACAAAATATATAGCACGAAAGTCAATGAAACATACAGCAGTTATAGATCATATAAATTTGTAAATGTATCGTGCCTAACATTTTACCTCAATTTGTTCTAAACTTTTCAGTTATTGGACTTTGAGTTAAGTTGTGTTTTTTTTCTTTTTTGGCCACCTGGTATATCATGAAGTCATAAGCACAGTGCTCAGATCTAGGAATTAAGGATAAAACACAAAAATCTACAGGTTGCAAAGCTATCCTGTAATCTACATCACCTGTCACTTTAACACACAAGAACCAAAAAATGTCTCGAACTTGCTTCCCTCTACCGCTGTTAAAAATGTGTCCACATTTATTTTGTTAATTACCTCCCCTTACACCTGACTTAGTGATATACGCCCTTGTTTTTCTCATAGCACAGTCACACGGCTGGACAAGAACACCAAAATGTTTTGAATTTGTATCCGTATTAATCTGTTGTTTGTTTGGTTTGTTTTGTTTCCCTTTATGTGAATTTTTATTTTGCACCGTCATTTTGCTTTTCTTTCTTCCTTTAACACTGAAATAAAGTTTGTGTGTGATTATCCTAGGGGAGGGGACGGAGGGAGGGAGGGATAATGAAAAGATCGGGAAGGCATCAGACAGATTTATCCTATTATTTTTTTTCCAAAAGATCGCTATATTATGTCAGTGATATGTCGCCTCTCTTATTGTTTTATTTCAGCAAATCTGTCTCTTTTCAGGGTTCACCTCTAGTAATTCCATTGATAATCACTGAGGCGTTTGTCAGTACTGTTCACAGTGTCCCAGATTATGTATGACATTTCGATAAAGACCTGTCGAGGTACGCTAGTAATGTGGAAGAAGTACGGTATTAGTATTATTTTGCGAGATAATATGTCATCCGGACTTATATCACTACTTGAGAGGTTGCGCATTAACGGTGGGATCTCTTACCATCGTGAGAATTACATTAACTCTGCATCCTGAAAATTATTAAAGATCATTCAGCACCGATGTACTAATGTTATTCTACATTTCTAATTAACTCTGCATGTTGAACGATACTCAGGGAACATTCTGCACCGATGCGCTAATGTAATTCTTATAATGGTAAGAGATCCCATCTTTAATGCGCAAGCTCTCCAGAATCGACTCTGTCATTTGCTGTGTTTAATGTCCTTTATGGCAAGACCGACCTTTTCAGAGGAATGTGTCTACAAAACATCCTCCTTGTTGACCTTTAAAGTTGTCTTCCACATAAAGGAAATTTGGAGAAAAAAAAATCCAGATTGTTACTGTCTGAAGTATCTGAGCTTACGCATGACTCAAAACCTGGATTTAGACATGGGCATCTTAATGGAAGTAAGAGTGAGGGGTAGAGCCGCATTGTTCAGTTTTGTTTTTAAACCTTCTAGTGTGACCCAGGTTTCCGCAGCCTCTAAACCCGCCCCTGGCATTAATTTGGATACTATCATCAGAATCGGCACTAAAGTTTGAACAAATGTTACCAAAATGTGCGTGTTTAAGTCAATTTATGGAGTACGATTTTATACCTCAACATTGATGATATATTGTCTCTCTGTGTTTGACTGCTTGCAATTTTATGTAAAGCGATCAGTTTGTTTGTTTGTTTGGAATGATTCATCCGGATATGTAGATCTAATGCCTAATAATTCCGCAGTGTCGAGGTCCATCTTTATCAGATACCTTCACACATAGCCTATCAGTAAATAAGTTGGATGCTTTGGCGTACAGCGATCACATAGTTCGCGTTGGCGTAAAAAGTCGTAACTTGCAAAATAGATCCATTGCAAAATTTAGTTTCATTTTGATTAGAATGTTTGGCCAGCTTTCATGACAGTATTCAAATTTGTATGTGGGTTTACAAATTGAAACACATAACAATTTGACGAGAATTTAGTTTTTGTTTTGTTTTTGTTTCTTGCCAGTAATACGGCTGTATCATTCATGTCAGTTCGATTTTTCTGGATACTAGACTATACCTTTCTAACGAGGAGGTGTAGACAGCGCTTTCAAATTATAATATACAAATAAATCAAATAAAACCATTCACAACACTGAACATTTGTAACGTTAAGGTTGTTAGAAAATCTTATAGTAAAACATACACCATCCCATTTCTTTTCACCGAACTTCATATGTTGAATACGACGATTTACGCCAAGCCGGCCAATGTCTACATGACCATGTACCTTGTGTAAGCACTGACAGCGATAAAGAAGGATCCGTAGTCTTGTGTGTCACCGGGTGGGCGGAGCAGTGGATATCATGACTTCACACTGTCTGGTGGACAAACATTGGTCACTGGCCAGCCATCGGCTACTCTTGTAACACTGATAGTTAGTGCTGGCTATATGGTGTGTATTTATGGGGGGGAGGAGGGGGGAGAAGGGGAGTTGAGAATATTAACCCTCTTTCCAAGGTGAATGATTAATTTATGTAAGCTCTAATCATTGTCGATAATATCTTCTGTGATTCACAACCACCACCACCACCACCACCACCACTACCAACAGCAACAACACCAACAAAAGGACAACGGTATTTTGGCCGGACAGCTGGACGGAAAGATTCAAGTATGTTACAGACAGCCCACCAACATACTTCTTATCCATCTAAATACATACGAGGAAAACAGATGTTTGCTTTTTTACTTTTTTAATATCCTTGTCAACTGGTAAACAGTGATGACCAGCAGTCAAAATAAAACAAATGAAATTATCTATACTGTACATCACTTCATATGGGAGGCTGATTCTTTCTTTAGACCTTGAGTCAGTATGGTAAGCCATTGAGCTAGACAACAGATTGCTGGTATATATTGAGCTAGACAACAGATTGCTGGTATATATTGAGCTAGACAGCAGATTGCTGGTATATATTGAGCTAGACAGCAGATTGCTGATATATATTGAGCTAGACAACAGATTTGCTGATATATATTGAGCTAGACAACATATTGCTGGTATATATTGAGCTAGACAACAGATTGCTGGTATATATTGAGCTAGACAACAGATTGCTGGTATATATATAAGTGAATTTTAGTACATAAACCGAGGATGAGAAAACTGAAATTCTGAGTTCAATCAAATGATCAGTCGGCAAAAGTAGAACCCATCTAGAGTATTCCAGGAGGTGTATTCTGGCCCTCCAGAAACCATCATCTTCAGGTTATCCAATCTGATCGCCTTCAGTGTTGAATTTCTTTTAAATGATGTTTAGGGTTTTTACTTCGGTGCGTTTTCTATGTATGCAGCAATCAAATTGTTGACGGAAGCAGTACTAGCAGCATCTCTCGTATAAAAAAATTCGCTGCCCAGCCAGGACACTCCGTCCCACTAGCTCTGGATACTGCTTGCTAGTTATCAAAAGGACCAACGCACCGTACTTTCTATAAACGATACAGTTACAATACAGTTAACGATGTGTGATTTGTTGAGGACCCCTTGAGAGCTTGCCCAGGTACTTGCCTGTTATTCAGGAAATAATCTTTACTTCACGACAGACCAGCAAAGCCGGGTGAGGAATGAGAAATCGTTTGGGAATCGTCTGGGAAAAGTCAACATTCTGAAGGCCCCCCTTGTACCCTGGGTTAAAGACACTGAGAGTACTTGTAGCGAGGATCGCAGCGGCTTTAGGTGTCGAAGTGAAGTAAAAAAAAAAAAACTCAAGTGCTTGATAGCTGCAGTTGTGTGCTTTGAGATAAAACTTCAAATCCTCGCGTTTTCTGCACTGGTCTGATTAAGAGCTTGATTGGCCTGACAGGACTTGGCAAATATTGGAGACCTTGTCTTGCCTTGAGCTTACAGTGGACGGCCAGATTGGCTTTAGACGCCAACACGCACAGAGATGACGCATCTTCACAACAAGCAATCAATTACTTGAGTAGTACATTTACTTAAGTTGAGCTTATATTTGTCTTGCTCTCTCAAGAAAGGCAGACAAAATCTGACTTAATATTTTTTTTAAAAATCATCATGGCCTGTAAAATATGCTTTTTATCATTAAAATTTAATTTTTTACTTCCTTTTGTTAAATGTTTTCGTCCACCACCAGTTTTTCATAGGTGCTCTATTCAAACTGAAAGGTTGAACGCATAACTTTTTAGAAAGTTCGAGCAAATGTAATGTAACCTGTCAATGCCTGGTGAGGTTATGTTCAAGTTCAAACTCAAGTTCAAGTTCAAGTTTATTTAGGCCGAAGGCAATCACATTACAATTCATATCAAGTTATGAATGTCTGTAAGCTTCTTCCTTTTACCCTGTACCCTCTCCCAAAAACACCCGGCTCCAAAGTACACATAATATTCTGTGTTTCAAAGACAGTTACCAACCATTCAGCCTTCAGTATATATATTCAGGGGAACAGAGTTACTTTGAAATCGTCAAAATTGATTGAAAATGGACTCCTATCACAGCTCTCTGGATATCAAACTGTATCAGACTGAATGACAAATTATCATTATAATTATTATTTCTGTTTTATTTATTTTGTGTCTTCTAGATCAATTCAGCAGCACCTTGCCTTTCGCCCTTCGGCCATTTGCCATGTAATGATAAAACCTGCAAGTATTTTCCATTAGGCGTTGTGTTAAATATTAAGTGTACTCAATAGGCCGGGTCACAGGAAGGAGGTGGGGGAGGGGGAGGCGAGAGAACTCACGAATTTATAAAATGTTCGAGCGCATAGCTAGGATCTATATTAATACAACGCTTCAGCCAAATTTGTGTCACAGATTTCTTGAGAACTACGTAACGTAAAAACATGCATTTTTCACCTAAATTCGTAGAAAAATACACGAAATGTAACTATACACATCAGTCCTCTTTATTTTTTTTACCCTTTTTTAAAAAAAAGAATGTGTATAGCAACGAAATACAATCTCCCATAGATCTTTTCAANCTTGAGAGCTTGCCCAGGTACTTGCCTGTTATTCAGGAAATAATCTTTACTTCACGACAGACCAGCAAAGCCGGGTGAGGAATGAGAAATCGTTTGGGAATCGTCTGGGAAAAGTCAACATTCTGAAGGCCCCCCTTGTACCCCGGGTTAAAGACACTGAGAGTACTTGTAGCGAGGATCGCAGCGGCTTTGGGTGTCGAAGTGAAGTAAAAAAAAAAAAAAACTCAAGTGCTTGATAGCTGCAGTTGTGTGCCTTGAGATAAAACTTCAAATCCTCGCTTTTTCTGCGCTGGTCTGATTAAGAGCTTGATTGGCCTGACAGGACTTGGCAAATATTGGAGACCTTGTCTTGCCTTGAGCCTACAGTGGACGGCCAGATTGGCTTTAGATGCCAACACGCACAGAGATGACGCTTCTTCACAACAAGCAATCAATTACTTAAGTAGTACATTTACTGGAGTTTGGCTTATATTTGTCTTGCTCTCTCAAGAAAGGCAGACAAAATCTGACTTAATATTTTTTTAAAAATCATCATGGACTGTAAAAAAAATGCTTTTTATCATTAAAATTTAATTTTTGACTTCCTTTTGTTAAATGTTTTTGTCCACCACCCATTCAAACTGAAAGGTTGAACGCATAACTTTTTAGAAAGTTCGAACAAATGTAATGTAACCTGTCAATGCCTCGTGAGGTTATGAATGCCTGTAAGCTTCTTCCTTTTACCCTGTCCCCTCTTTCAAAAACACCCGGCTCCTAAGTACACATTATAATATTCTGTGTTTCAGTGACAGTTGCCAACCATTCAGCTCTATATCCAGGGGAACAGAGTTACTTTGAAATCGTTAAAAATGATTGAAAATGGACTCAGAGAAAATGGAAAATGAAATGAAAAATGAAAACTGGAAAATGAAATCAGAGCTCTCTGGATATCAAACTGTATCAGACTGAATGACAAATTATCATTATAATAATTATTTCTGTTTTATTATTTTGTGTCTTCTAGATCAATTCAGCAGCACCTTGTCTTTCGCCCTTCGGCCATTTGCCATGTAATGATAAAACCTGCAAGTATTTTCCATTAGGCGTTGTGTTAAATATTAAGTGTACTCAATAGGCCGGGTCACAGGAAGGAGGTGGAGGAGGGGGAGGCGAGAGAACTCACGAATTTATGAAATGTTCGAGCTCATAGCTAGAATCTATATTAATAAAACGCTTCAGCCAAATTTGTGTCACAGATTTCTTGAGAACTACGTAACGTAAAAACATGCAGTTTTCACCTAAATTCGTAGAAAAATACACAAAAAGTAACTATACACATCAGTCCTCTTTATTTTTTTATCCTTTATTTTTATAAAAAGAATGTGTATAGCAACGACATACAATCTCCGATAGATCTTTTCAATCCGCCCGAATCGCCAATAGTCCAACTTTTTCACGGAGTCTAATGCATTCGTCTATGATGCCTTTCGGTGCGCTAGGTATTCTTTCGCCGCTGGTGCGTTGCCTGCCTGCCCATTTGTAAAATGGGGTGTTTGTCTTGTATGATATACTTAAGTCGTTAGGGATGAATGAGCAGTAATGGTCACAAACCCTGAAAGACCTGACAGAGGAAAAGTGAAATTAGCAAAAGACAACATAAGCAATTTGCAGCTTTGGCTGGTGTGGCTGGTGACACTGCACGTTCGAAACTCCCATTTCCCGCCAAATGGATGTGGTGCAGCGTGGGCCGAGCGGTTAAGGCGTTGGACTTAAAATCTTAAAGGTCGTGGGTTCGATTTCCGACCATAGTCATGTTGTAAGTGCCTTGGGAAAGCATTTCATGCACATTTTCCTCAGTCCATTTGTCTGTAAAATGGGTAGCTGGCATTATACAATGGAAAATATACTCAGAATGCGAGTGATCAGCGCCTAGAAATGGCAGAGGCACTGTATGCATGCTCACATGTATTGGTCACGTCTCTGGTAGTTCAGATTAAATGAAACACTATTACGAGTGTGGGATTGGAAAAAAAGATGGGGATTGCCAGTGAACTAACCTTTGTTCTCTGGCAACACAACTGGGCTTTCATATGGGTGGGTCAAAGGAAGAGACACAGCAAAAAAAAATAAAAATCATGGGCTATTAAATGTTTTTTGGTTTTTTTTTAAATCTCAGATGCATATTACCAAACCAGGTCAGTGGAAATGGTCAACGAAAATTAAGATCTGAGTGACAACAATCGACAGCACAAAGAAATATACAGGAGAACGAATTTTGCGTCTACAACCGAAGCACTGGCTTTCGTGAGAAAGGTGCTTTTCCCCTGATGACCTATTGTTTCGCTCTTCTCAGTGAGAGTTACCTATCTTGGATAACCGGGAAAGTATGAATCTCCTGAATGAGTGTAAGCCATCCAGCGGGTGAACACCTCTCTCGCCTCTAACGACGCTCCTGATCAGCTTGAAGACGGTCCTCGCTCACATTCTGAAATGCCCACCCACAATAACGATCTGTACCGCACATCCATTCCCACACAGACGGCGGTCACCTCCACAATCTTATGAATTTGTCCGTTATGGATGTCGCACCCTGCATGAGGGGACGTAACTCCATCGCCCTCCTCGCTGTGATATCACCCAATGGATTACCGCTACTTGTAACGTCTTGGCTTACCGTCCGTTACAGCTCGTGTCGCTGGGCGGTTTTGACTCGGGACACAGGGGACAGGGGTTTACAAAATGAACGCCTTAATCACCAGAACACGCAGTGTAATGGCTGTAAGAATTGTTTCACATCTTTATTATGGATATATTTGTACTGGAATTACGTGTATGATGACAAAGTTTTTGTGTATTGGTAGTCTAAGATGGTCACGGCAAATATCCACAAGGGACTGTCTACAGGGACTGTAGTGTAGCTTGTAAAGAACTTAAGTATGGCCCCTGGCTTACCTCCTGCGCACATCGCACTGGTAAAATGTACTGGAAAGCTTGTAACGGGTCTAGGTGGAGGAGGTCATTGCGTGCAGCGGATAGGGCCCCCTTCTATTTTGCCTCTGTCATTACGTCCTCTTCATGACATTAAATGTCTAATATTATCTTGACCCTGTATATCCTCCTTAGGGCACATCAGGTTCGGAACCTCTAAGCATCATACAGACTCATGTCTTACTCATATAATAACCCGCAGATGCCCACTCGTGGTCAGTGTTTGATGGTGTGTCGAAATGGATGTCGAAGTCTTTCGTTGACACCTACAACACGACCTTCTCCTCCTAAAAACAAAACAAAACAAAGCAAAAACTTCTGTTCATTTCACGAACGCAAATGAAACCTTCTGAAATGTTTGGAAGTTTGGTACACTTGTATTTTATTTTGATAACTTTCCTTCCTACTCACTATAATGTGGTCAACGTCCGAATTTTGGGCATCTAAACCTTGGTTTAGGAACCTAATGGACGATATATTGGAAGGTTAAAATTTTCATCACAGGTCTACAGTACTTATAATATTTTGTTATCATAAAGTTCAGTCGCCAGAAACTGGTGAACTCTTCTAGCCCTCGCCACCTCCGCCTGATATATGTGCAAGACGACACAGTTAGTCGAAATCAGTTTCCCTAGATGTCAACGTAAACGTAACCTCAGTCCTAGCATTTCGGTAGAATGTTTGATATACTGTATTTATATATGGCTGAAGTTCGTAACACTAATCCTACGCCTCTGTGAACAAGAGTGCCTGGCTCCGTCACGGAATCACGGCATGTTTTTGCCTCGCTCTGTACCGCTTTGATACCAGCCGAGCAAGTTCGTCTTTTGCTTGTCTCGGTTGCGCAAGGCGTGACAAGTTATACCGACATCCGCACCTCCTGTAGCTAGTACTTAATAATGTTTAAAAATCTTGTCCCCTCTCTGCTTTCCTTTGGGATGGCCGCCATGTTGATGTCACCTTACAGTTTACGTTTCAAGGAAAGCTGTCAATTCTCCCCTCTCCTCAGAGTCATTTACCACTGTCTAGAAGGAATTATGCAGTGGGCAATGTGATGGATATTGCTCCATTTGTTGTGGGGTTTTTGGTGGGTTTTTGTTTTGTTTTGTTTTGTTTTTTGTAGACTATTACAGACGTGGCCGAGTTTTGCCAGTCTGCCGTGTTAACATGAGGACATCTGAAGTTCAAAAAGCTACCGTCTGTTGCTTTACAAGATGAGGCGGTCAAAATAATGGATAACGTCTTGTTAGCGTAGGGGCGATAGGCTTGTTCTTTCTGTTCACTCAAGGGGAGATTAATCTACTCCCGTTTGTGTTTAAATGTTGAATTACTGGTCTTGTCGCTTCCGTTGATGGGGACCTATTCTTCAATCTCGGCCCGGCTGGTTTGTGTTAAGGTTTTTTGCATTCGCTTTGCTTGTTAGATCTGAAGACGAAACAAGAAGGAAAAGCAAGCAAACATTTCCGCCAAGATGTCTCGTTAGGTGTGGCGTATGAATCTGCTCGCCAGCCAAATTTGTTTACGGACCAGTAAAACATCATTCAGGGTCGTTAATAAACTGTCTGGTAGTTGCAGCCCCCTTAGGTCACACAGAGAATGTAGAAAACACAACATCAGCAGGAAAAATTCATGCTAGACTGCTAATCAGTGATAAAAGTTCTGAAGTAGAGGAATGTGTTCACTCAGAGAAAAGATAATCGGCAAGCCGCCAATAAATGCAGCTCACAAGTCGTACTAAAGTACCCAATCACACAGAAAAAAAGCAGAAAGACCACAGTTGCTGCCCGCTAGCTGCTAGCATCGTTGAGACAATCAAGAGTCGCCAGTCATGTTCCATGTCCCTCATAACTAAGCCACGGTTTAGGAAATGAACACTGCTCATTTGCTTTTAGTCACAAAAGTCGTGGCTTTTTACCAACGGCTAATGACTTTTGGTTTGTAACTAACAACTTAGGAATTTTGTGCTAAGACTTGTCGGAAATCCAATAGTTACTTTCTTCTATGACTTTTGACTAGAGGCTTATGGCTTATGACTTTTTCTCTGTGACATCGGCCTTACTCGTGGTGAAAGCCATCCGTGTTTACGTATACGTTCTCGTTAGACCATTAAATGACCTTTTGCGTGCATGTTTATGAACACGATTTGCCGGAGGAGCGGAGGAATGTAAGATGTACGCAATAGTTCTATCCACTTTAATTCATGGTAACAGCCTCAGTTTCCAACGTGAAATCAGTTGGGAGGAAAATAGGCAAGGCTAAAATATCTTTATATCCCAAGCCTTAGCATGCAGCTGTTCCCTCCCCCTCTCCTTTCCCCATTTCAGTGGCACATTGTTTAAAAATGTAACACAACTACTGAGGTTGGAATATAGAAATTTAATTGATGTGTTGGCAAGAGTATTTGATATTGAAGAGAAGCGATAAGCAACGGATCAAGAACAATTATATAGATAAGGCTTGTACATGGGAAAAAATTCGCATGTAGGAGAAATAGATATGATGTAAACATGGATATAAAAATAGATTGTTGTGTGTTGCTGCTTATTTGTCTTGTTCTTTGGCGATTCTCCCAAAGCCGCGAGTCAGAAGATTCGAATCTGGTTATGACTTGGATCATAACTCTAGACGAGTCAAATTTTCAAGCATCTTATCCCCCTTGATTGATTTCCGAAATACTCCTATTCACTGAAGGTAGCTCTTTTTTTGTTCAGCGGAAGCGGAAGTGTATCTCTTGTCTTAGAACCTATAGGAAATTGATTTTCCCACATCGGTATTGCTTTTTCCAGGGCTGCGTTTCTCAGGGTTTCTGTGACGTCATGTTGACAAAAAGGAGCCTTCCCCGGAAGTTGTTTTGGATAAACAAGCCAAGATGGCTGCGACTAACAACAAGTTTAACAAGTTTATTGAACAGCTTATGGGTACCTTTACAGTACAAAAAAGCATTAAACAAGAGGACACACACTCGATGATTAATGACAAGTCTAAACATAAATGGCACAAAAACTAACCGGGTGTACACTGAAAATGAGCACACAACTTCATAACTTAATCAACAAATAGCGCTAAGATCTAGATCTAGAATAGTATCCAAAAATAGGACTAAACAAAACATTTCATGACGATATCCAAAAACAAACATAATCTATTTAGTTCCAGGACATTTTCTGATTGCATCAGTCTCTTATACTTTAACATATTAGGTCTAATAAAATATTTCTCGTCTATATATTTCTTTCTTTCTGAGGTAAAATGCGGGCATTCTAGTAAATAATGAAAGCGACAGGAGACATGCACTGACTTGCGAGTGGTCTTTGTTTTACTTGTATCTCTTCCTCATTCATTAGCAGTCAGGCGACATCAGTAAGTCAGAGCTCTAACAAGATAGCTATTATATTCCATTCACAGCGCTCTCCTCTCAAATTTTAAAAGTAACTTAAATAGTGTACTAGGAAAGGAGTTACGTACATACTATGAACCTTTGCCCACCTCACTCCTAGAAATCTCACTTCTCAGTCATACACAGTGCACTAACTTCTGTCCTGACCAGACTCGGCTCAGTTTTACAAGTTAGAGTAGAAGTCATAGTGTACTTACTATCCTTATCAGTTTATGCACAATTTCATGGCACAGGTAATCGTATACCTTCAAGGTTAATCAAAATGCATATCCAACATTAAAAGTACATATGATGGTATTGATATGCCTACGAATCTAATCTGTTTTTGAACAATTTTAGAGTACACAACATGATTTGCGTATGAGCCTAATCAACTGATGTAGGTCAGTGGGAATTGCACATGCACATTGCATCAAGCTGTTTTCAAGTCATACTGTACAAGCTAATATTCACTGTGGAGTCCTGAGGCGGTTGCACAAAGTTATACAATTTTTAATGGAAGCGAAGTGCAAAGAGGTACAACAGCTCTACCATGACAGCTCACCAGCACACTCCGATCTCAGAGTTCAGCAGTTTCTGACCTCAAACAACATGATTGTTTTGGATATCCCCTACCCTCAGTATAAATCTGCCGAACTTCGTTCCGTCTTGCTTCTTCCACTTCCCAAAGATGGAAAATTCAACTGAAAGAGAAGAGATTTGAGATTACAGGAAAGATATAGTCTAGGCCGAATTGCAGATGGCGTTTGACAGGCTGATCCATACAAAAAGTAGAAAAATAAATAATGAAAAAAAATTGGGTATTGGCTGGATAATTTTGGCATATGGAAATCCTTGTTTAGCTTTTCGGCAAGGTGAATTGTGCCAACAGCGGAATGAAGGAAGGCAAGCTGGGTCCACAAATGATCGTAGACACTGGTTCCTCGTAGATAGATTTGCTTTCATTTCTCAAACGCAAGACTTTTTTGTCTCAGGTTTCTTTATTGCAACCTTTGAAGTAATAGTAAATGAGCGATTTACAAAGCTTCTATGCACAGTGAAATGTTTTACTTGTGAAATTTGGGAAAAATAGAGCTCTGAAGCGATTGAATTCAAACTAGTGTCATGTCCCATCAGACCTCCCCCGCTTCCCCCTTCTTTTATATCCCATGCGGGCCTTTAACATTGAAGTACCAGTGTGTAAGATAACTATTGGAGTTTTTAGTTGATATACGTTAAACGAAAAGAAATGAAAAAGATCAATTTTTCTTTACCTACCTTATACTTCAGATTTTGTTTTTTTAACAAAATCATGAAAGGATAACAATGTACCATTATCCTGTGCTAATGTCAATGTATGTGTCAGCCATTGATCAAGTTTCATTATAAGGAATCAGTTGATTCATTAAATGGAGCCATACCATAGTCAAATAACACTAGGGCAATTGAATGTAAGCATATTTTCTTAAAATTACAGTTACACCCAAGATAAACACGAACCACAAGCACCATAATGATGTTTTTTAATAAAAAATCCAAGTGAGATTTTAGAATGAAAACATTATGGAAATGTGTCAGTTGTTTGCGTCAGCTTCATCCAAGAAAAATAAAAAGAATGTACCAATAATAACACAAAATTTCGATAATGGTACCTCTACATTGTCGTCGCAAAAAAACTAGAGCGACGTTTCCAGACCTCGATTGATTCATTCAGATTTAAATCGTCTCAAGTTGCTGTGTTTGGCCACAGGCTGATAACTGATTTGAATCGCGTTCATTAAGTTTGTTTTCGATTAATGCTATCATAAAAGTTTGTTTCGTGCCGAGCATCCACTAGAATATGCCATCACTTTAGAAAATACCGTTCCGTGGATGGTCTTTTGGATGCATGTCAAAACTGAATTATTTTTTTTTGTTGTTGTTGTTTTATTCGAAAATGACGTTCCCTGCCGCAATTGTATAAAATTGATTGGAGCCCTATGTTTGCCCAGCGGTTTTAAGAACAATCAACCAATACTTCACACAGCGGTTTGGGGTGACAAGGGTCATAACCTGCAAGTTGGAGCAGTCCGTAGCTATCGAGTGGTCTACCCACTCCTGTCCCAACTGCACTGCCAGGGACAAAGCGACAGTTTCAGTTACTGTAATCTATTGCGCTTAATCTATAGAAAATAGTATAACTATGAATTTCTTTGCCATTACAGCTGTCGAAAAAAATTGGGTGTAATGACATTTTCAAAAGGTCTTTAAATTTACTCACATTTATGATTCATAACGAAACATTGTCAAGAGCTCTGGAAATTCCGAGATGATTTAGTTTTAATCATCAAATATGGCGATGACATGTCTCATGTCTCTCTCTTGCCATACGATGTATTATAATGGTATTCTAAAATATATATAATCACCCATACAAGATTGGTATAAACCTAGCTTTAGCTCGTTGTCTTTAGGATCCTTTTTATTTATTTATTTTTTTTAAAATTTGAACTAAGGCATTTTTTTTTGTACAAGGAATCAATGTTCATGCACTTTTCATTATATCGCAGCATGGCATTGTCCATATATCTGTCTTCTCTCCAGGCACCAAAAGACAACGCAAAAAACAGACCAGCAGAAACGCACTTGTGATATGACAAGCTGATATCCTCCGGTGTCAAATAGAAGCCAGACTTGTTTAAGAGATTTAACCGATTATTTCAGAGAATTTGTATCTTTGCCACCGTTGTCAAACTTAGAAAACTCGTCATCTCAATTTATGGGTATTATTTGTCCGTATAGTACAATCTTGGGACTCTCCGAAGTCTTACGTTAAGGGCAAGGTTAATATTAGAGCAAAGTTAGGGTGGAAAAAAGTCCATATTGCTAGAATTCAAGGTATCTCTCAGGTCCATAACCCTGTCTCTAATATTAACCGAACAAACTGTTTCACAGGGTTTACATTTTCATCGTGAGCAGATTTGGTGCAACCAGAACACAAAATGACGTCTACACAAATCCTAATTACCTCAGTAGTGACTCTAGGACCAAATTACTACTACAAACCCACGGGCAATTCAGAGATAGTCAGTTATGAAATGCGCGAAATATTTGACATCGTGAATTACGTGATCTTGTCTGGAGCCATCTGTCTCTTTGGGATGGTGTCCAATGTCATCAACATTGTGATATTCCTCAAACAAGGTCTCAACACCACTATCAACATCAGTCTGTTTAGTCTTGCCATCTCCGACTTCCTCAGTGTATCTACTCTACAATTTACGAATTTCTGTGAAAATCCTCTGTTCATCAAGTCTGGTGTGCCATGGGACCCGCCACTAGTCCAGTATCTTGTTGGAGGCTGGAGCCACTCTTGTTTTGCTTACATCGGCTCCTGGATCACAGCATACTTGACTGCCGAACGATGCCTGTGCATAGCTATGCCGCTAAAGGTGAAGCAAATCTTGACTCCACTAAGAACCTCAATGATTATGATCTTCTTGTATTCCATGAACATCGCATACGTCATTCCAGAATATTGTTATGCCTATATTGGCTGGAACTTCTACCCAGAGAGAAATGTATCACTTCTTTCCGTAGTCTATAGAAAAGATAGGTCATATTTAGAGGGTATCAGTTTCATAGCCGCGGCGATAATCGGGGCCCTGTCGTATCCATTCGTGATAGTATTTACAACCATTCTTGTGATCAGTCTTAACCGGCAAACAAAATGGCGTAGCCAAACCGCAAAGAGTACGCAGAATTCTGACACGATGTCGAAACGTGACTTCAAAACAATGAGAATGATCGTGCTGCTTGCGAGTGTTTTGATCGTGTGTTACGGGCCTGGAAGTATTGGTCTTGCAGCTGTGTATATTGTTCCAGGCCTTAGCATCACTGGAACACAGACAAATCTTTTCTTCGTCGTTTGGTCCTTCGGTCTGATGTTCCAGGGCATTAATTCCACTGTCAACATTTTCATGTACTATAATATGAGCACCAAGTACAAAAAAACTTTTCAGGGAATGTTTAAATGCTGTGTGAATAAAACCTCTAGTACCCCTAGATCATCTCATACTGAGGACTAGAGCAAGACTTTTAAGCAGGGCCCACCGTTTTTTAAATTACCATTTCTATATAAAACGAATCTGAACTTTGATTACTCGTTGTACTGGGAAGCTGTTTCTCTTCTTTTCGTTCTTTTACAGAATTTCTTTGACAGTGTTTGCAAACAGGTGGCGGCGTAGCTCGTGAGTTGTTCCTACAACCTGAATATTACACAAATTTGAAGTTTGGAGGTTCGGGCTCTTGGGTCGGGTGTTTAACATACTTGTGTCCATTTCAGAGACACAAGACTTCCGGTCGTCACCCCACTTATGTAGGTGTATACGAGCACTTGCCTTAATGACCAGGGGACCAAGGCACTGCATCCCGGCCACAAACAATAACTTTACATTTTTTGGTTGTAATATTGTGTATTTATTTTATGTGTATTCTTGTATATGTGTGTGTGAGTAAGTGAGCTAGGGCCAGACTTTTCAGTAAAAACCAATGCCTGGGAATTTCTGGGGTGGCGTCCCTTGCTGTGAACACGAGACGATAGAGGGAGCTAATAGATATATAAGCTTCAAACTAACAGCCCCAGTTGCGGGGACGTACTTTTTGTGGCATCGGTTGTTTAGGTGGTTAGCAAACTGTGAAGAGAAGGGAGTCAGTTGTTTTTTATTTGTTTTTTTTTTTCAATCACCAATAACTGCACTTTGTTCGGCTTGCATGGAATCGCCTATCAGAGTTCTCAGGCACGTGAAGAAGTCATCCCTCTAGAGCTGCAATCCCTACCTTACCACGGGCTTACATCATTCTGTGAGTTATGAAAAAGACGTGTACTACTGTATGGTATTGTAATATAATTTCTAACGGGCACGGGGTAAATACAAGATTGCGGTCTCGAGTCAATTCCAACATACAAACTATATACAAAATGTGTTTGTATTATGGAGGTAGCCGGATTCCGGAATTCTGTCGCCGAGAATATACTTTGTCACTTTTGGAACAGTTTGTTACTTTGGTTTCCTGTTACATAATAATAATAATAATTATGTTAATAATAAGAGCAATAATAATTTAAGAGCAGTAATAATACAGCCAGGTATTCATTTTACAGATGGTTGACTGGGGAAATGTTCAATGATATGCACTCCCAAAGTAATCACAACACGACCATGATCGGGAATCGAACCCACGACTAAAGATCTTGAGTCCAACGTGGTATAACCATTCGACCACGCTAGTCTATCTCAGGATTTCTTTTTATTTCGCTAGAGATGTTTTACAGAGTGAAAACAGATATTGGCAATGTGCCCACTATATCGGAGATTCTTTTCTGAATGGGATAGTTTCTGATTGAGGTATCTCTCGAGAACTGAGTGCACAGAACACGACTCTGTGCTGAAGCCTCTCAGTGAGTGCTAAACCTCGGATTCTTCACTTTGCCCACCTCTGTTTACTTCATAGCATGGCAACCACGTGGAAACGGAAGGATCATACTGCAATGTAACAGAATGATCTAAACAATGAAGAACAAGCTTATGTCTGACCTTGAGTTTAGTAAGTCAGGAGTAAGAGTCGTTTGCATAAGAGCCGAGATTACGGTTTAATCGGAGAAAAACAAATGGGTTGGTGAGGGTAAAGGGACTGAGATATGCTTCGTAACGAACATGCTTTACGGATAAACATAAATGTATCGGGAAATGTCACTACTTGCAAAAGATAATGATACTAGTCTCCATCAGATTTGACGGATGAATAGGCAGGCAGGAAACTTGATGGTATGAGTCTTCATGTGTGAAAGAAGACCGCTTTTTTTATGCGCACCATTCTCTACAGACATCCCAGACACTGGACTATCCTTCAGTCGTGTCTTCATTTCCTGGCTTGCTACACACCAATCTCGGCCCAGATATCTCTGTACCCTTGGAGCAGAGTTGTCTCCAAAGTGTTCTGTCTTTTTCTCCCAGTGTGCAATGTCTTCGCTGCAGGAATTAATGTTTGCTTCAAGATGTAAGTCACTTAAGACAATCGTGGCTTTTTTTTTCAAGTGTTTTTATAATAAACTTGCTCCAGTGTACTAAAAATATTTAGATTTTTTTTCTATGTACATAACCATAAGTTACAAGTTTTCTGCTTGACACTAACATTGACAAAGTTTCGATACTGTAACATGCACCATCAACATCATTATGGCCAGCAACAAGAAGACATCAGCATCATATGTTGGTTCCTTACAGCAATTAATATCATCTTCACCATTACCACCACCACCATAACAACTGTTCACCAACATCACATGCTGGCTGCTACCACCACTTACAACAATAACATCAATTATTTTTTTTTGTTGATGCCATTATCAGATGTCAGTGTTTTATTATAATGTAGAGAATGGAAACACAAGGCTGTTATTTGCGTTCTATCGCTCTGTATTTACGACAAAAATGTCAAAAATAGCCAAACTATTTTCCCAATGATAAGGGAGATAACCAAAATATTGACAGACCTTTGTAATGAAGCGCAGTGCAATATACGTATAGTGAAATCTCTATAATAAGCATGCCCGTAGCGCATAGAAAAGGCGTACCTATGGAGAGATACTTGAATAATGAAATGATAGAATAGCAATGAACCAGTGCATGTGGAATTTATATCATATGAAGGTATACCTTTTAAGTGAACACTAACATTGAAGTTCTGTTGTAATCATCCTCCAGCTTCTTCCCCACTCCATGTTTCATACTGCATTTTTTTAGGCATGGCTTATGCCGCACAGAAGTACTCTTTGTAATAGAATCTACTTCATATATTTTATTATGAACATTTACATAATTATAACAAGTGGCGCCGGGG
>JAWQUT010000177.1:1457681-1469293 GCA_033807755.1 Ellobium chinense | reverse complement strand
GGGGGGGGTGCAGGTAGGAAGTGATTTGTATGTTAGTTCTCGAAAATCTGGATGTCAGCTTAATGAGAAAGTGGTAGATGAGTGGAAATAGTGTGATGAGGAATATGTATGCGTCTTTGCAGTGTACTGTACTCATGTATTATTGTATTATGAAATGATGTTGACCTATGGCTGAATAAAACTTTCAAACTTAAAGCATATCTCCAGTGTTCATCACTAACTTCAAAGAACCATTGTATTTTGTTAGTAGTATATTACAATCTTGAAATATGTTACCATTACTTTGTATGTCACGAAATATGTTGTTGAAAAATTTGAAATGTTTTTGTTCAAATATTTTTGTTGTTGTTAAAAATGGAGTTTTTTTTGTTGTTGTTGTTGTTGCTGTTGGTGGCGGTTTTATGTCATTCCATATGTCAAATTCCATCATTTGATCATGAGTTTGCTTCCAACAAACAGACAGACAGACAGACAGACAAACGAACAGGCAAGCAGGCAAGCAGACAAACAGACAGGCAAATAGACTCCTCCCTTACATGCATGAACACGCTCGCACGCACACACACACACACACACACACACACACACACACAGACGCACATAAACGCAAATACAAACACATACAAACACAAGCAGCTCGTACAAGCATGTATACAATATCTAAATTAAAAGATCCAGAGGGTGAGAGAGAGTGAACATTCTATCATCTCCCCCCCCCCCCCCCNCCTCCTCCCACCCACCCCATACACACACAAAAGCGGAAGTCGCTGCTTCTTCAGGCGTGTCACTACAGAACATACAAGATAAGTATAAGCCTCCATGAGGATGTCTTTTATTGTCCAAGACAGCATAAAGCCTCATTAATGTTTAATAAAAGTGTGTACCACTAAGTCTGGAACTCTCTCGGCCATAGAGATTTACTGCTCAATCAAAACTGATTCTATATGGCTTTGCGATTTTTCCTCCTGTAACGGCGTTCTCGTCATTTAACGACGTTCGGCGCTTTGTTGAGCTTGATTTTAAGCTTTGTTTGCTTGACGCTTGGTCTTATTGGCTCGCCGTTCGGCCTTTTTGGCTTGGCGTTCAGCTTTTTTCGCTTCGCGTTGGGCCTTCTTTTCTTGGCGCTTGGCCTCCTTGGGCGTTATTGTAGTTAACGGAGTTGAAGAATGGCAAGGGGGCGAGGTGCACACAGCTTCAAGATTGAACGGGTTCGAAGGATCACACATACAGGTCTCCCCACTGTCAGTGGTTACTGTTTCTCCTCTAGGGATGACAGTGTCGCCGAATTTGCAGTTGGGACCTGAATGGAATAGCCAGAGTGGAATGTCGTCAGAAATGAACATCGAGTGTTTGATAGATCTGTCTTTATTGTTTGATTGGTTTTAAAATCAGGTTTTATTAGAATGAGAATATTTTGATCTTACCGAAACAGGTTTTTCTTTTCATTGTAAATAAAACAAATCAGGTAACTGCCTGGTTTTCTATAAAACAGCACATGGGTCTTGCGGCTTGTCAAAATGAGGCTTAAGTAGCATTTTGGATAAATCAACTTATGGGTATGACATGAAAGTTTAATATGACTATTTTCATTAGATGACAGATATAATGTTTGACCTAGTATCATTCTGGTCCGGGATGGAGTTATATGAAGTGGCAGAAGTGACTCCGTGCAACTGAACAAAAATTCTGAGAAAATCGAGATTCAGGAATAATTTTATACTTTGTAAGTCATGTAAGTATGTACCATGTCCCACAAAGCTAAGATGTATACAACTGCTGTTCTGCCCCTAAACTCAATATTACTGTACAGAAAAAAAAAAAATTATTTTTGTTTCCAGTAACAGACACAAATCTGGTCCCGGGAGGTCCTCTTCATCTTCAAAACCTAATATCTGAGTTCCTTGTTTTGCGATATAAACCTCATTCTGATGAGCTCCAAGACATACTGTAGTCTATATCGATTGCAATAAGACGCCTCATTCTTCAGATCAAACTAATCCACACTGGATGATGCTTGCACTGAAATACACGAGGGAATGAGTGTCACGTGATTTTATGGTCCGAAGATGGTCAGCACTGTAATATGTCTCTGAAAAGCTTTGTTAGCTTTGGCAAAAAGGACAAGAAAGAGAGAGAGAGAGAGAGCGAGAGAGAGAGAGAGAGGAGAAAGAGAGAGAGTCAGACAGACAGACAGACAGACAGACACACATACACACATACACACACACGCACACACACACACACAGTCAGACAGACAGACAGACAGACAGACAGACAGACAGACAGACAGACAGACAGAGAAAGAGAGAGACAGAGACAGAGCGGCTGAATTTTATTCCTGAGAAGGGACCTTCAAGAATATTACTGTTGTGCCTGTAAGAAGAACATCTGGATCTAACTAAAATAAGGCGATGTTAGTAAACCATATTAACTGTATTGTTCCTGGTGCCACACCTGCTCAGGTGGCCAACATCTTTGACATTACGGTAAGAAGATAGACGGTTAAAAATAATATACGGAGGGAGGCAATCTTTCCAAAACAGACTGTCAGGCAAATGAAGTAGTGTTTAAACGTAGAGACATATTAAGAGAAACGGAGGAAAAAAACAGACAGTTGCATATATACACAGTCTCTCTTGAGTACTCCAGTTTCCAGTACAGTCCATATATATCGTTATATTTCATTCTGGTATGTGTCAACGGTTGTGTGGGTATGTGTGAAGGTGTGGTTGCCTGTGCGGTCAGGTAATGTGTATGACCTGAAATGAAATTTAATGTTGAATGTGAAATGTAATTCATTGTTGAATGTGTATCAACTGTGAACGGAATTTCCCTCGTGGATATTAAAGTTTATCTTATCTTATCTATCTTATCGTATCTTATCTTATCTTATCTTATCTTATACCATTTGGACACTCTTGGCAACATTTTGTTGGGTCTTTGACTGCATCAACACACTGAACTCCAAAACAGTCTACCACAGCACAATGGTACTGGCCGGAACCATTTGAATCACACACGCAGGGTGTGCAGGGATCAGGTTCAAAATATTCACCTGGCTGAATAGATAACAAAGTGGCAAAAAAAATGTGTACGCAACGGCAAAGACTCATAAGGGAAACAGGAGAAGCAAGGAAGGACTAGACAATATCCCCCTGATCAATGCTGGGAAGCAGCGTGGCCATATGGGTTGTGAGTTGTAATCTGAAACATGAGACTTAGATATAATATATCTTAGATTTGTATGCTCGACTCGCGGGCCGTGCGGCTTACGTTGTGAATTCTTTGAGAGCCACTTCACTTCCGTTTCCCTACTCCACTCAGGGGTGTATGAGTACCTGGTTAGAGCTGGGGGAACCAGAGCGGTGCACCTCGGACGACCAACAACGACTTTGTTACGTATTTCACCTAAACTATTATGTTGTTTTTATGTTTGGTATGTATTGCTCTTTGTGTTAGGATTATCAATGAAATGTATAATAGCTTTCGGTGCTACTGTTAACACGCTTATTCAGTTAGATCAGTCTGAATAGCTGCTCATTCACCTATATGCCAACAGCGTATACTGTCTGAGAAGCTGCTCATTGACCTATATGCCAATAGGGTATACTGTCTGAATAGCTGCTCATTGACCTCTCTGCATGTACTGTCTTGTATTGTAACGTATCATTATAAGGTGCACCTTGTGTAAATTACTCAGCACCGAATAAACTGATCCATTTGTACTGAGTGATACCATTCCAGTAATTATTTACAACAGCAAAGTAGCAAAACAGCAAAACACCTTTGGCAGCATCGATCATTAGGGATACAGAAATAACTACACGCTGTATAAACGTAAGAAATGTGAAAGAGATAGCACAAAACTAAATACATGAGCACATGAAAAATAAATAAAATATGAAATTAATTGAAACAAACAAAAAATTCGATTTTTGGCACCTTCCTCTATCCTAGGACATAAGTTTGCATGTCTTTCATTATTGCATTTTTTAAACTATTCGCCTATGTTTTACCTTCATAAAGTAGACTCTCAATTATATAATTATCTAAGTGACATATGTTTTCCTCAATAATATTTCAGAATGACGTGACATTGATATTTTTCTTTAAATTAGGACTGATAGCATAACCTTACACAATTATACGGTCTCCTCGTACGGTGCTAAGCCTATTAATTTTAGTACCTGATATGTTTCACCCTCATATTCACATGTAAGCGTTGTCGTCATAGGCGTTGTCGTCATAGGCGTTGTCGTTATAGGCGTGGTCGTTGTAGGCGTAGTCGTTGTAGATGTGCTTGACGTTCCTAAAACATGCATAGTTTAAATGTAAATGAAATAGCTGCACAAGTGTATACAAAATAAATGAACTAACACAGGTGTAGATTTTTCAATAATAATGAAATAGACATATCTTCAGCTAAATTTCCTGAAATAATATATCATCATTATTGATAGATTGTATTGGGATGCAGTGGGGGAAATGTTTGGTTCCAACACATTGAATAATCAAATCTCAATTCAGCAGTCAGGTCCTAACTCCGGAAATTTCTGAATCCAGATGGAAAATTTCAACCGACAAACTCATATCTAAACTGTGTACTTTAAACTGGGTAAACAAAAAAACAAAAAAAACAAACAAACAAACAAAAAGACAGACATAATATTGACAGATAGGTATCCGTTCGTGTACAGAAAAACAAGCAGACAGACAGACAGACAATCATTTATTGTATAAAATAACTTTAACATAATATATAGTTACAGATTGTTTGAGAGAGATAGAAAGTAAAAATTATATGGACATTAAGAGAAGCAACGGGGAGACAAAGACAGAAAGTGATATAACAATTCACAGACCATCGTCAGGACACATTGCACAACACTCATTCGGATCACGAACTGGGTTGCTACACATGGGCGGTGCACAGGATGCCCAGTAACACTGCACACCTTCTTCGTAGCACGTGCACCATTCGCAAGGATCTGGTTTGAATTCCTCACCGAGCTAGGGTATAAGACAAGGGTTAAACATTAAATTATTGCTGAAATAAACTGCCGTGACCAAGGTTAAAAGTGGCATTCTAAATGACTAAATTAATGTATCATATGGCAAAATTAAATTCTTAGCGAGACTGGAGTAGTGCGCCAATCATTTTGTTTTTATTTAGTACTGATAGTAAAATCCCACACAATCATTGTGTATGGCTACTAAGTTTCATACCTGATATATGTTGCCCTCATACTGACATGAGGACGGCGTTGTCGTTATAGGCGTTGTCGTTATAGGCGAAGTCGTTGTGGATGAGGTTGAGGTTCCTGAAGCAAGTATATTTTACTACGAATAAAATAGCTGGACAAAACAAATGAACAAATATTAGAAATGCAAATATAGGTGTTGATTTTTAATAAATCAAATGGACATATTTTCAGCTAAATTTCCCGAAATATAATATAGAATGTAGTGGGTGCAATGGGGAACATGTCTGTTTCCAACATATTAAATAATCAACTCCCAATTACAATGGCAGGCACAAGCTCCAACAACTTTTGAATTCAGGTGGAACATTTCAAGCAACAAATTCATAATCTTAACTATGTAATTGAATATTATTATTGCTCCAAACATACTCGTATATGGAGTTATGACGTCCAATAAAATAAAATCATAGAACAAATGCGGATCAGAAATGGATTGACATAAAATAAGTCTCCCAGTGAGAAGTATTGGGAGCATAATATGAGAATAATAAGGGACATACCGTTTATACATATATATNATATATATATATATATATATATATATATATATATATATATATATATATATATATATATGTCTGTGCGTCTGTGTGTGTGTGTTTGGGTGTGTGTGTGTGTGTGTGTGTGTTTGTGTGCGCGCGTGTGCGTCCGGCAATATAAACTACATGCAAATAATCTAAGTCTTGAGTTTATTGACAGAGAGACTCATCTACTCCACAATCAACTGACTCACAGGCACGACGAACACACTGCAGACAATACAATATCAGTCACAGTGGGAGATATACTTTTCCTCATGGATCAGGCCCTAGCAATCTAGCTATGCAAACTACAATTCATCATCCGAAACTCACTACATTAAAGTGGTTAAGAAGGTAGAGAGAGACAGAAACACAATGGCATGCAAACCGATACACACAAGTATGAAATGAGTACGCAGGCATACAAACTGAATGAAGAACGGTAAGTTAGGCAGCAGCTACAGACAGATGTTTTGAAGACATAAAGATAAATCGAAATACAAATGGACATTACGTAAAACAAACACTAACAGATATTGATGAAAAGACCTCTTGGACACTTTGGACAACATGTCTTGTCTGGCTCATAAATTGGCTTATCACATATCGTGTTGTGCAGGACGCATACAGGTATAGGAACATCCGAAACAACACTGTCAGATCCATTATTTAACAGACGGGTAAGGGGGTATACACCTTGAAGGACTATAATTATATACACGCAGAAACAAATGGAGAAAAGGTAGATACACCTTTACCTGACAGACAAAAAGACATGGTAAACACCCATTGACAAAAAGACAAAAACAGAAAGGCAGACACACATAATAACGACGGAGAGATATCGGTATATGTACAAACAGACAGACAGACTGACAGACAGGCAACCAATTGTTGTATAACATAACATTTAGTCACAGATTGCTCGACAGAGAGAGAAAGTTCGTGAAAATTATAATTTGAAGCAAGGGACAGACAGAGACAGTGATATAATAATAATTTACAGACCAGGGCACGTTGCACAACACGCATCCGGATGACGAACTGGGTTGCTACACATGGGCGGTGCACAGGATGCCTGGTAACACGAAACACCATTCTCGTAGCACGTACACCATTCGCAGGGACTTGGTTTGAATTCATCACCGAGCTAGAGTGTAAGACAAAGGTTAAATATTAATTTCTTCGCTGAGATAAACTGGTGTGACCAAGGTTAAAAGAAACATTCTCAATGGATAAATTAGTGTGACATACGGCAAAATTAAATTCCTAGCGGAATTGGAGTGGTGTGCCAGTCGTTTTCTTAGTAATTAATATTGATAGTATATCCCTACACAATCATTATGTATGCCTACTAGGTTTCATACCTGATAGTTTTTGCCCTCATATTGACATAAGGACGGCGTTGACGTTATAGGCGTTGACGTTATAGGTGTTGACGTTATAGGCGTGGTTGTAGTGAATGAGGTTGAGGTTCCTGAAATAAGCATATTTTATATACCTATAAATAAAATGGCTAGATATGTGTATACAGAATAAATGAACAAAAATAAGTGTTCCTTTCCATCAATGAAATTGACACATCTTCAGCTAAAATTCTTGAAATGCAATCTAGATTTTATCGTATGCAGGAGAGGAAAATGTCAGTGTCCAACACATCGAATAATCAGCTCCCAACAAGACAGGCAGTTATTAGCTCCAGCAACTTTTGAATTCAGGTGGAAAATTTCAAGCGACAAATTTATAATCTGAACTATGTACTTAAAGTTCCTCAAACACAATGAGGCCCACTTTTTAAAAAAATCATAGAATAAATGCTGATTAGAAAGGAATTCACACAAGTAAGTACCCACAATAAGTAGTGTTGGAAGTATAATAATAATGAAAGAATAAGGTATGTGTATATGTATACATGTATATGTATATGTTTATATACACATACATATATATATATGTGTGTGTGTGTGTGTGTGTGTGTGTGTGTGTGTGTGTGTGTGTGTGTGTGTGTGTGTGTGTGTGTGTGTGTGTGTGTGTGTGTGCGCGTGCACGAGCGCGCGCGCGTGCGTCCGGCAATATAAATTAATAGCTGTATGCAAATAATCTAAGTCTTGAGTTTATTGACAGAGAGACTCATCTACTCCACAATCAACTGACTCACAGGCACGACGAACACACTGCAGACAATACAATATCTGTCACAGTGGGAGATATACTTTTCCTCATGGATCAGGCCCTAGCAATCTAGCTATGCACACTACAATTCATCATCCGAAACTCACTACATCAGAGTGGATAAGAAGGTAGAGAGACAGACAAACAATGGCATGCAAACAGATACATACAAGTATCAAAGGAGCAAGCCCGCACACAAATAGAATGAAGAATAGTTTGTTAGGCAGCAGCTACAGACAGATGTTTTGGTGGCATAAAGATAAATTGAAAAACAAATGGACATTACGTGAAACAAACACTAACAGACATTGATGAAAAGACCTCTTGGACACTTTGGACAACATGTCTTGTCTGGCTCATAAATTGGCTTATCACATATCGTGTTGTGCAAGACGCATACAGGTATAGGAACATCCGAAACGACACTGGCAGATCCATTATTTAACAGACGTGTAAGGGGGCATACACCTTGAAGGACTATAATGATATACACGCAGAAATAAACGGAGAAAAGGTAGATACACCTATACCTGACAGACAAACAGACATGGTAAACACCCATTGACAAAAAGACAAAAACAGAAAGGCAGACACACATAATAACGACGGAGAGATATCGGTATATGTACAAAAAGACAGACAGACAGACAGACAGGCAACCAATTGTTGTATAACATAACATTTAGTCACAGCTTGCTCGAGAGAGAGAGAAAGTTCGTGAAAATTATATGGTGAAGCAAGGGACAGACAGAGACATTGATATAATAATAATTTACAGACCAGGGCACGTTGCACAACACTCATCCGGATGACGAACTGGGTTGCTACACATGGGCGGTGCACAGGATGCCTGGTAACAGGACACACCATTTTCGTAGCACGTGCACCATTCGCAGGGACTTGGTTTGAATTCATCACCGAGCTAGAGTGTAAGACAAAGGTTAAATATTAATTTCTTCGCTGAGATAAACTGGTGTGACCAAGGTTAAAAGAAACATTCTCAATGGATAAATTCGTGTGACATACGGCAAAATTAAATACCTAGCGGAATTGGAGTGGTGTGCCAGTCGTTTTCTTTGTAATTAATATTGATAGTATATCCCTACACACTCATTATGTATACCTACTAGCTTTCATACCTGATAGTTGTTGCCCTCATATTGACATAAGGACGGCGTTGACGTTATAGGCGTTGATGTTATAGGTGTTGACGTTATAGGCGTGGTTGTAGTGAATGAGGTTGAGGTACCTGAAACAAGCATATTGTATATACCTATAAATAAAATGGCTAGATTTGTTTATACAGAATAAATGAACAAAAATAAGTGTTCCTTTCCATCAATGAAATTGACACATCTTCAGCTAAAATTCTTGAAATGCAATCTAGATTTTATCGTATGCAGGGGAGGAAAATGTCAGTGTCCAACACATCGAATAATCAGCTCCCAACCAGACAGGAAGTTATTAGCTCCAGCAACTTTTGAATTCAGGTGGAAAATTTCAAGCGACAAATTTATAATCTGAACTATGTACTTAAAGTTGCTCAAACACCATGAAGCCCACTTTTTAAACAAATCATAGAATAAATGCTGATTAGAAAGGAATTCACACAAGTAAGTACCCACAATAAGTAATGTTGGAAGTATAATAATAATAAAAGAATAAGGTATGTGTATATGTATACATGTATATGTATATGAAGAGTTTCATCACAAAACGCGTTATACGCTAAAATAATAAAAAATGAGTTAACACTCTTGATAGTTTGTTGAGCGTCAGTTTCAGATCGGGGCGAAGTCAGTTTGTCACAAAACGCGTTATAAGCTTGTCATTCTAGCAGCCGAAGTTAAGATTTTTCCACAAAATGCGCTAAACGACGTCAATGCTTTTTCACAAAATGCGTTACATGCCCTCGACCAATCGGAGATGCAGAAAACATCAACATTCGGACACACCTCCATGGTTGTTTTGCGGTGACTTTCTTGGTATCTATCGTTTACAATTTTGTAAATCGTGTGCCATCCTTTGAAAATAAACCTTCAGCAGCTATGAATGTTTTACAACGCTCTGAATGCTGTTGGGGATTCCCTCACAATTTGCTTCGATGTAATGGAAAACCTGGTGCTGCCCAGTAGGGCAAGCTTATTACAGCAGGCAGCTCTACATGTACATCTTCAGCATCGTTATCCACCGAGCAGATGGTATACAGCCCCTGCAGGATGTACACTTATTTACCTGGCAGGAGAATGAAAACAGGAAGGACTTTAATATGATATCATCAGCAGTTCATCACTTCCTGACCAGGATCGCCCCTGACCATCTGATCGGCAAATCAGAACTTCGTTTATTTTCGGATTCCTGCTTTGGGCAGAACAAAAACATGAACATGCTTTCAATGTTAATGGCCTGGCGACAACAACAGCTTCCACACCTGAAAATAAGATTTACATTTCCTGTTCGAGGACATAGTTTCTTGCCCGCAGATAGAGTCTTTGGACGAATTGAGCAAGACATCAGGGCTCACAATACAATTCTGCTCCCAGAAGACTATCTCCCCATACTAGCAAGGCATGAACAGGTTCACAAATATCAGCAGGACTGGCACAGTCTTGACTTCAAAACTGAGACCGCAGCGTTTATCAAGAGAGCCCGCCCCTTCAAGCTCAGCGAAGCTCGAATTATAGAAATAAGCAGCAATGGGCTTGGAGTGAATAACAATCATTCAGGTGACTCTACTGTCTACACTGTTCTCAAGAGGAGCAAGAGATGGGAGCACTTCAAGCTTTCAGCTCTACCTCCAGTATCTGCAGTAAAACCTGCAAAGAGGACAGACGTTATGAAACGTCTTGCAGAAATTAGTGCCCCAGAGGAGGTTGTGGCTTATTACTCACAGATCGTAGAAATAACAGTTCCTGACCCTGCAGTTACCAATGCAGAGGATAGTGATGATGAAGATTACTAATTAATGACATTTCCTGTTTTTGATGGGCTATTAACAATACACTGGTTCTATTTTCAGATTTTGCTCGTCAGCTATTGTTCTTAGTTTAGGTCACATTACTTTCATCAGCAGGAGCAATATTCCCATTATCTTTTTTTTTATTTGTTTTCACAGCTGTGAACTCAGCATCTTCATCATGTATATGTCTTCATTGCTACAACTTAGACGTTGTCATTATTATTATAGCACTTGTCATTGACATCCTTTCCTCCACCTCATCATCATCATCCTCACCATCATCCTTATCATCGCTGTCGCCTCCTTACATCATATATGTACGCTTTACTACACCCACTATCTTTATCATTATTGTTAAAAAAAATCATAATTGTGTTCTAGCAGAGCAAAGTGCAAAAGTTAATCATCAAAATATGAGATAAAATATATAAAGCATTTTGTGAAAAATTCAATTATTCAGAGCCTACTTTCAACGTCAAGAAATAATTTCCGATGTCTCTTATTTTGCTTGTGAACTGTGTTAATAATATGCTTTTGGAATATACAAGTAACTGGAGTTTTAAATAAATACATCTGTTGATATAAAAAATCATGTTTTTCTTGGTTTAACACATTGTGCAGATAAAGCGTTTTGTGACGAAACTCTTCAATGTTTATATACACATACATATATATGTCTGTGTGTGTGTGTGTGTG
>JAWQUT010000177.1:1433929-1446174 GCA_033807755.1 Ellobium chinense | reverse complement strand
CCCAAAAAAAAAATCAAATACACTAACTGGCATAGCAATTATGACCGAAAGCAGCCAGAAATAAATTCACACAGCTTGTAAAAACAGAAAGCCTCATAAATGATGACGGTAAATTAAAATTTTGTATGTAGATGAGGTAGGTGGGGAGCAATAAGTCAAAGAATGTTGGTTTTTTTTTTATTTTTCCGGAGGTAGCTACGAAGATTTGAACCAAAGATAATGATACAAAGTGTATATAGAAAAGTTTTGGTATTGTCTTGATATCGATATGCGATGTTGCATATTAAGGTTGCCACGTTGTTGTTTTTTGGTTTTTTTTGTGAAGATGATGCCGTAAATTATGTGAAGGAGAGGACGGATTTACTCTAGTGGCGTGAGGCGTTTCGGGTCCGGCCTCTTGCTGGCTGCTTGACCCAGTGTTATGATAATAACTGTTCTGCGTGCTATCTGTCGGCTGACCAGTTGGTACCGGGTTGTAAAATTCAGACAACACATCACACGATTGACGCTGGCATGCGACTTTATTCTACCGTCGTATCCAGCGTAGTGGAGTGAAGGACGAGAGCTGGCTCTATCGTAGCTTTACAAGGGTTAAATTTTGTGTGACACATGAATGGCTCGAATCGGGGAGAAGACGAAGTTGGTATCCATTGATATCCCGTACAACAAATCACTTGTTTAAGGTGATCGCCTTCATATGAATAAATGATTATCTCCCTTGTAAGATTCAAATGTTTAAGGAACGAGTATCAAAGGACCGAGTAGCGTTATGAGTTTTTGCACTTCGGCGCCAATGTGAAAGTGCTGCCTTTATTTCCATTGTACCGTCAGAAATGTTTGATTGTGATTTTTTGGGGGGATACGAAATCCGTACGCAGATCCATTTAAAGCCATTCATCACAATCATACTATTTCGAATCCTGTAAAAACATTTGATTACCTTCATTGTTATGCAATTTGTTCTGCTATTTGTTTTTATGTTGTGTGTTGGTGTTGGTTTTTTTTCCTGACTTATATTAGAATGTAAGGTTGGGGTCAGCATTTGATCAAATTAATGCTTCTTCTATGGGATTAAACACTGGACCATATCTACGTGATCCATGTGCTTGATACTCGATTGAGATCTTTGATGCTAGTAGTGTATTTGGATATTAGATAATTGCTATAAATAGAAGACTATCTAAGGATACTGATCGTGAATGTCTTTTTTCCTACTGAATTCTTTCATGAATTCACCGCCGCTAATTTGCTGTATCTAATGTTTTTTTAGCTCGATTAGACGAGGACTAAACTGTGCCATCGGCACATTCAGTTTCTTGGAGTTCCAAATAAGATTTAGGAAATCGGTAGAAGATACAGTATCAGAACAACCGGCAAAGACCTCTGATTTTATTTTCATCACATTACGAGCTAATTTTGATACAAAAGCCCTTAAACATGATCATAAATTTAACAATAATAGAGAAGACTTGCCTCAATTTTGTCCCATGGCGGTCCCGACTCTTTTACGGGAAATCTACTCAGAGTAACCAACCAGTTACGACTTGCTCCCTATACACTGCCACAATTGATTACATACTTACCTCATATGGCTGGCCCTCATAATCACACTTCGGGTATCCTGGGGTCGTTGTCGAAGCTATACTCATTCCATCCGCAAAGCTTGCAAATACAGTGCTCATCAGCAAGCATCTTACAACACTCAGTGTCGTCATGATTTTGTTGAAGGCTAGTCAACACACTGTTTATCTAACCAGCTTGTTTAATGAAATGTAACGACTGGCAGTAAATATGGGCCCCTTTATATGGATCTAGTAAGGATTTGGATCTATATAGCTCAAGTTACTTTCATTGTAAACAACACAAATTCCTNGGGGGGGGGGGGGGCGTAAATGCTTAGGTCTAAAATCAATCGATCCACAAATAAATACAATTGAGCGGGTAGGAAGAGATTCGGATATTAAGTATTGTGACAATTATAATAGAGGAGTCAATAAATTACCGTAATGGCTGAAAAATGTTACGCTCTTTGTTTCAAAAGTTCAATAAATAGGGCAGTAATCGGTGATGGGTGACTTGAAATAAACAGGTCATCTCTTAAAATAGAAATGTTTTTTAGAATTACTTTTGTCTAAATTCGTAGCTTTTGAAGTGGCTCTATTTAGTGGCAAATTATTTTATACCAAGATGGTACTCAAAAACCATAAAGTTAAATAAAATTCAAAGATGAAAGTTCAGGACATATAAAATATAAATACCACATTAAGAGATTCTGTGTGCACAGAAACAGATTCTTTTTATATTCTGTGGAAGACGACCATACTTGCAGCATGCATTTCCCATAATGTGAAACTATATATATAATCATAAATCAAGTTGTTGTTACCTCAGGGATGGGAGTTTTCTCGGTCTCCTTCTCATAAAATTGTTGTAATTCAATATAGTGACTAAATAATCTGTTTTGAAAAATACCATATCTTACGATGTGAAATCTTAAGCGGGTTTATTTTTATTACCTCGCAGTGTGTAGCGTATGTCCCACACAAGAAAAACATAGGTAAGAAATTTGCGACTTTATTTTCAGATGATATATCATCAGTGTGACAGCTTCAAATACATAATCTTAGTGCTGCTCAATAGATCTCCATCAGGTTTGTATCGACTCACAGCATCTGTTTCTGTACCGGATTTGGGTTGATCGTAGACGACGTAAACATTTTTTTTTTAATGTTGATTTGCCATGTGCTTTTCTCCTGTTATAAAATCGTTTCAGATCTCTAAATAATTTCATTCAATGCGACTCATAATCCTGTTATAAAATCGTTTCAGATCTCTAAATAATTTCATTCAGTGTGACTCATAATCCTCTCTTACCGTAATGCATTGAAGATTACAGGCCTGTATTTCTTCTTTCATCACTGAGTCGTACAGCTGAGGTTTTATATTTGATTTCGTCTTTTCCCTCTTTCAGCACGCCCTGCATCCAGTGACTGGGGAGGGGGAGGGGGTTAAAGTTTGATTTAATGGGAAATTGTGTCCAGTTTACTTTATTTTGCCTGGCACTATTTAGCCCTGGGCTGGAACTGTCAGGTCAAGGGTATGCTCAGGCGGAAGAGGAGGGGTTCGGTCTTGACCGGTGAACAGGTAGGATGTGTTTACAAATAGCAACCAAGCTAAAAATTTCAGTGAGCTTGCTGGTGTTGGGTCAGTCTTGAAATTTGGGCCACACAATGAGCTTAAATCTGATAAAAGCCTGGGTGAAAGGTAAACATTGGGTTCAGAGGGCAGCTCAAAAGGCTAATATAGCCCATAGAGGAGAAAGTTCCCAACTGGATTTCAGATCCTTAACCTCTATGTAAGCTCATCGGGCAACAGTTTGAAATGTGATACTACTTTCAGAAAACTGTGGCATTGTTCATAATTGCAACACAGAGTTGAAATATATCAGTATTACGATCCATATCATGACGTTTGATGTCTATTGATTATTGTCAAAGTTATTGAGAAAATGGAGGATTCACATATTTTGTGTCCTTTTACGATTGTCCCGATAGTTTCAAAATTGAAATTAATGTCTTCTCTTTCTATCCTCCCTGATCTACACAATGAGGTAATTCGATATTTCAGAAAATGCAAAATTTGGAATACGTACGCATTACGTAATAAACAGTGCTGGGCGTATTCCACTTTGTATGTATTAGTGCGATACTGAATAATTTTCTGAGTATCGATACCAAACTCGATTACTTGACTTCGGATAAAATATGTCTACAGTCAAATTTTTAATGTGTCATGTGTGGTATTGTGGTATGGAATGATTCAAAATCCAGAAAGATCGTTACAATAATAAAATTTATGAGAATATGCGACTTTTTGCCGTTTAGTGATAAATGTCAGCATAATTATAATTACAATTCACCTGCCTGTTTCACTGGCAAAAAAAAAAGCATTAAACTACACGTCTAGGGACAGGTTCTTATTTACCAAATCATAACAAGTGATGAATGCTTCCAATAATATGCTGCCAGGTAAAACGTCCAACTACTCGATACTTTACGATGACTACTCGCCGTTGCCGATACCCTAAAAGTACTTCATACTGGGTAATCAATGTCGTCCATCACATAAACAAGTGCCTCGAAATAAACAAAGATGACGATCCCTGGTGATGTAAACTGATGTGTATATCAATAATGATACACAGTTAAACTCACGTTTTGAAACATTTATTGTACATGTACTTATACTTTCTCGTGGTTGCTTACAATACTAAAACCAATACATAGTAAATCGTGATGCTACAGCTATGTTCCATGGGAGACCCCTCGATCACATGATACAAATCCCAAATTTACACTGTCCTCGACATGCACCACTGACGTCATTAAAGCTGCCCAGTTCCATTACTGTTTATTATGTACGTGTATGTAGTGAACCTGTCCAAATGATGTATTTGCAAGATGATATAGCATGAGAGGGAGAATGTGTTAATGCAGCTAGAACTGTGGATGGACTTGCGATGGATAAGTATAAATGTAACTGATCTCGTAGAATTTAGTGGAAATTGCAGCTCATATAATTGTTAATATCAGCTTGAGAGAGTAGGTGAGTGTGGGAGAGAAAAAGAGAGAGAGTGAGAAAGCAAGCGAGAACGGGACAGAATGACGTGCGTGCGTGTGCATGTGTGTATCTTGCCCATTATCTTAAGCCAAGCTGTAGCCAAGAGTGTCTTATAAAATTATGCACGGAGAAAATCAGACAGTCAGATGTTCACGGTACCAGTGTCAGTGTCAGGCAGTCTGAATATGCCCTGAAGGGACAAGGGTAGACATTTGCTTCCCAGCACTAAAAAAAACCACATTTCTTAAAATCTTTAAACCGCGTAGATTTTCATTCCGCTGGACTGTTTCTAAGAAATTATGGCTGGAATGTCGGGATTTTCACCATTTTCACTGCCTTTACACGTGCTGAATGACGTCATAAGCGAGAAGAGCTAGTAGACGAGTAATGGCGGCGAGCGCATGTTGAAATTCCTGACATTCCTGCGGTGTTTTCTCAGAAAATTGTCAAGCCAAAGGAAAAATGTAAAGTGTTTAAATTGTATGCAAAATAATGTGGACTAATTAGGCTGTGAAGCAAATAACTACTTCTGTCCCTTTAAGTTAAGAGATAGATTTATGCATGATTTTCGGGCTCTATTGTGGGGCTCTGCAAAAGACCTATCCTGAAAATTAGGGGGCAGGAGTGGAGTCTAAGAATTCCGGCAAATTTTGTAAACAACGTTGAGAAGCTGACACTCTCTCCCTAGAATTTACCCTCTTTCATTGGCGGAAGAGACAGCGTATCGTTGAGAAGACACAAACAGCTGATGCTCACAGAATGAGGGGTAAGGGGAAGGAAGGGTACAAGTTGCAAAATGTATATAACATACTGCATGAGCTTCAACCACTTTACCGAGTTTATGAGTTATTCGAAATGGTTGCAGAGTTGATGCAGATCATCCAGCGCACACACATCAAGGCAATTACATGAGTTTACTGCCCTGTCCTACCGTAAACCCCTCTCTTCCCCGGTCCAGATATAATATGACAGACGCTTGGATCCCCCACCCCCTTCCCCCGAACTCTTGAAGTCATGTATCGATTTTGATCACATTTGTGGGAGATCTCATTTCTCTGCAAAAAGATTGATGGACTTCTGCAAGTGAAATGATCGGATATACACAGCAGCGCTGCTATGAAATTTTGAAAATAAATGTCCTGATTTGTCTAAGGCTCATAAAAGAACAATTATATTTGTATAAGAATGTTTGAGAGTCATATTACTATCAAGGACCACGACAAATCCTGGTCTTATCGATGATTTTAAGTTGAATAAATATTATGTTCGATTCTTAATTTATAATAATATTATTGGATATAGACAGACTGTGGATGGATCATAGTAGATGAATAATGGTTGATGGTAGATTGATAATTATGGATGGATAGTAGACGAATTATGGATGGATGATGACTAATAAATGGAATGAATGATGGATAACTTACAATGAATGATCAACGGACAAAAGATAAATATCAGATATGTTCTATACGGATTGAAGCTGAATGGATAACAATTAGATAATGGACGGACGATAAAAGGATAACAGATGGATCGTAGATGGATGGTGGAGGAATTTGGGTATAGATAACGGATGGATAATGTATGACTGATGGATATATTCTAGGTGAATGATGGACGGACGGTAAATGGGTAACACATGGATCATAGAAGATAACGGAAGATGGATAGATAGAATAACATATGCAGAATCATCATGGATAATAGATGCGTGATTAAATGATGATGGGAGGATTGCGGGTGGATCATATCTGGATAATGAATGGAAACCATAGAGCCAGAAATATAGCAATTGGATAATGGGTGGATAATGGATAGATAACTTGTGACATGGATCATGGAAGATTATTAGATACATGATTTACATGTGAGCGAAGCAGGTGGATTGGTGATGAAAACAGATAGATAATGAACCGATGATAAATGATAAAGGAAAGATGGATGAATGAAAGTTGATGATGATCGGATGATAGATGAAAAATAGTACATAAAAGTGCATATTTTATGGATATAGGATGTATAAGACTAATAAATGGATAGTGAGTGGATGGATAAAAAGTGGATGATAAACGGATCATAGACGATTATTGATTCATAGACGATTTATGATAGATAAGGGATAGAAAAAAAAATGGGGAAAATGGATGAGGATGTTCATAATGGAAGGATGATGGATGCTGAGGAGCGGATTGGATGAAGTGATGGCTATTGGATAGATTGTGGAATGATGAAATTAGATAGCATATCATGCCACTCAGGCCCCAGAAGTACAGCCCAGCAGCATCCATCCATCCATCCATCCATCCATCCATCCATCCATCCATCCATCCATCCATCCATCCATCCATCCATCCATCCATCCATCCATCTTATCCATCCATCCATCAATCCATCCATCCATCCATCCATCCATCCATCCATCCATCCATCCATCCATCCAACCTAGGTAGAGAGGTAATTGGTGCAATTTTAAGCTGCAAACCACAAACCATTGGGAATATCTTCAGTACTAAACCTGAGTTTGTGTTGTTTTATTTCAATGCATAATATTCATAAACGTTTATAGTTTCCTTAAAACTCTATGTGCCACAGATATATCTCTCAAAAGTTATAATACTAACGCTATATTATTTAAAATAAAGATATGCCCGTAAGTTTGTAATAGTCATATAGGAAACAAAATTAAAGCTTCATAATATCATTTTAGTGTCATAACTTGGCCTGTCGTATTGTACAAAGAAACTGTCCACCAGATTAGATCAAAATCTATCCATAACTTTTATGATGAAGTGAGTCCATCTGTACTATTATATATATTTCTAGCGGGGAGGGGGGGAGGGGGGCTCGTTATGATATATTTTGACCGGATGGTCCACCTAAATATTATATTTGGACCGGGGTTCCGTTATAATATTATATGTGGAATATATGGTCCAGTCTAAATATCATGTTCAAACCTGAAGTCCAATAATTGGTACAGACTGGGAAACCCTTAATCAGGATAAAGTAGATATCAAGGAACTTTGGTGGGAGAGGAGGGGCAAGGGGAACAGGGAAAGAATGAGGAAGAGAAGATTTGGGAAAGCAACCATGCAGTGAGGTACATTCATCCCCTCCTCAGATGGCAACAAACACAATAAGTCTTTAAGGCACCTATGAACATGTCCGGAATGCAAAGATGATGTTGTGTTTGGCCGCAAGTAACAACGAAGTCGAGGAGGTTTAATTGCTACAAGTAGTGAAGTTAAAGAGCTGAACGATCGCTTATTTTTCGTCAAACATTTTGATTTGGGGCATATAAAATACTTTCACATGCGATGGTTTAAGCAAGATCTACATCTAAATCGACTCATGTTTTCGGGTTTACCGACGGAAGGTCAGGTATACAGCAAGATCGAGAGTTTGACCGATCTCTAGATACACAACTGTGTGGCAAACAGAGGGATGGACGAACAAACAAAGAGAGAGACAGACACCCCCTCTCAACACACACAAACACACATACACACACACACACACACACACACACACACACACACACACACACTCACACATACACACACACACACACACACACACACACACACACAAACACACGTATAAATGCACACAGTCACCGTTATACATGATGTCAAATGAGAGATCAATCGATTAAACAAACAGGCGGGCAAGGAGATAGACTTTCTCTCCACTCACTCAAACCTAAACAAGTCATAGAAGATGGGGTTGTCTCGTCATCTAAATGCTCTTTATTAGCTGGAAAGACAGTACATTAACAATAATACTTTACTAAGTTTCAATACATTTATATAAGGGGTATCTGAAATTCTTTTCGTCTACTTAAGTTTCACTGCTGGGTGGGAGCGCACTCCTTTCTTGGGTTACTTGCTTCTCTCCTAACTCTCAGGGCTTTTCTTGGCTACACGCTTCGCTCTTTGGGCTTTTCGAGCTGCTTTTCTGGCTTCTCGTTCGGACCTTTTCGCCTGATGCGCTTCCTGCTTGGTCTGACGCTGAGCGGCTTTTTCTAGTTTTCTGGCCTCTCTGGGTGACAGTGTAGTGGTGGTGGTTGGTGGCTGAGAAGGAGTTGAAGGCGGAGGCGGAGTAGAGGACTCCAGGATATACTCATAATAAAAATCAGGCGTAGACGGGGGCAGAGTATTGGTACTAGTGGTGTGGGGCAGAGTAGTGGTGGTGGTTGGTGGCGGACCAGGAGTTGAAGGCGTAGGCGGAGACGTAAACCAATACTCCATTGTATAATAATAATAAAAATCAGGCGTAGACGGGGGCAGGGTAGTGGTACTAGTGGTGGGGGGCAGCGTAGTGGTGGTGGTTGGTGGCGGACCAGGAGTTGAAGGCGGAGGCGGAGGCGAAGTAGGGGACTCCACGATATATTCTGGCGTAGTCGGGGTCATCATGCACACGGCTTCAAGGTTCCAGTGGTTCATATCGTCACACATACAAGTTTCCCCAGTTTCAAAAGTCACTGTTTCTCCTCTAGGAATCACAGTGTCGCCGTGTTGGCAATTGGGACCTGAATGTAATAGCCAGAGTCAAATACGATTTAAAATGGGCAATGATGATATCATCTCAATGAACTAGAGTATCTAGACGCAGCTTCGTTTCTAAATAACAAGAAATAACTAGAAAGGTCAATGTTCAGATCTTAATAAAACGTGTGTGTTTCTATGCCTCTGTGTGTGTGTGTGTGTGTGTGTGTGTGTGTGTGTGTGTGTGTGTGTGTGTGTGTGTGTGTGTGTGTGTGTGAGAGAGAGAGAGAGAGAGAGAGTAGGTGATGGGTGGATGGACCCCTGCTCGGAAAAATATTTAAGAAAAAAAATAAGGAAAATACGATTTTATTTTACCCGTAGGGACATTGCTTTCAATGTCATACAATATTATACATCTCATTCGTAATGTAAACCCATATAACAATACACATCACAAATGTAAATACATAATATTACAAATGAAATACATAGCAAAGTCGCCAGCGGTGCAGGGCTCTGGTCCCCCCCCCCCCCCCCCAGCCCCTCCGAGCTCTAAAGCCGGATACTTATTTGAATGGTTTCGGGGCAAAACAAGACAACCACCATTTTTTTTAGAAAATAAGTGACCTTATTCACAAAATTCAGTAGGGTACGAGTTTCTGGAAAACTTCTTTTTCGCCAAAACGCGATTTATCCATAAATAAAGATCATGAGAAACATGCATTCTTTTCCAAAACGCTACAAACGCCACTATGATTATTTCACAAATCGCGACTCGACCGCTAGACCAACCAGGCAAACTTCTTATGTCACATGACATACTGGTAGGCCGAACCGAGAATGGCAGTTTCGATTAATGTCAACACCTTCGACAGCTGCTTGGAAGCAGTTGTGCCGTCAAAGGCGCCTAAAAAAATGCAAAGTTGATGAAACAGTGAAGACAAGATCAAATATAAAGGCTGCCAGAGCCAGACACAGCGGTATAGGCAAGATCACCAAGGTGGTCTGCAGCATGAAGCAGACAGCAAAGTTCGTCAAACAAATTCGGTACCTGACTACTTATTTGTATGGAAATGACTTGGGATTCATTAGAAGAACTGAGGAAAGTAGTAAACATGCTATTAGTCTAGACCTCTGCAAATTCTTATTAAATATATTATCTGAGTGCAGTGATACATCTCCTAGTAAAGTGCAATAATTTTCACCACCACAATGATTCGGAATTTTGAACCGGAATCGAATTGAATATTACCAGTGATGACAAACTACGGTCTTGTAAGTCGATTACTTTTCTCCTCACTGAAGATCAAAACAAATTTGTAGAGTTGCATAAATGAGGTTTCGCACCTTGAATAGATTTGGTATTTAGAATGATGTACAGAACAAAACTTTCAATGTGAAGACTGGTTGCGGGCCCAGACGCTGAAGAAGATGAACTTTAATACCTACTTTTGCCATTCACAGTGCTTTTTTGGAATCAATACACAACTGAATTTTATTTAAATTACAATATTTCTGTATTGTTTTAAGATAAGATAAGATAAGATAAGATAAGATAAGATACTTTATTTATTCCCGTGGGGAAATTTTTCTTTGTTACAGTGATGCATATAATTATAGACTACATACATTAATAGACACAGACTCACACACTCTCACACATATTACATGATACATACGCCGCCCCAGTCACTCACTTTGTCACGCTCTCGTCTTCACCCTTCACTGCTCACACAACTTACACACTGCAGTTCACTGTGCACTTTAGAAACACTCTAATGGCCCTAACCTACGGGAAAGAGGAGTCCCGGATTATTCGCACTGAGTGTGGAACGAATGAGTTTCGGTACCTCTGTATTGTTTTATATATATATCATTTGTCTAAACCATTGGATTTGTAGCGTATTTCTGAAAATGTGTCACTCTGTTTGTGGATATGAAGAATTTTACAAAAAACTGTCACACTATACCTAACTATTTTGTGTATGACTGTCTCAAGATTTTAACTCTTCCTGCAGTCTAGTTCATCAACCAATACACACGGTATCCAGAAAGTATTATCACTCTTATGATAATTACAGATCGTCTTAACAAAAAAGTTCAGGTGTCTCAAACTATAATTTGGGATATGTCTCATTTTGCCCCGAAACCATTCATTTACACCTGAATCGAGCGAGAAAAAATGAAAAGTCTATCCCAAGGACACTACAATGTAAACCGCCCAGCTCGCGAGTCAAACACATACGCTTTCGAGTTCAAAGTCTTCAGTCTTTTAGTACGACTCACAAATTGCACGAGATCTGGGACAGCCTGTGATCAGCACTGTTGGATCGAAAAGTTTGTAGCCTCGTCCAGAAAATGTGTAAAGTTTAACAAAGTGAATATATCAGTGTCATATAAAAATATTCCATTAAATTTTAATATGATGCACTGTGCTTTCTGCAAATGATAAATTTGTTGACTTCCTTCCTTGTCTTCAACAAAACTCTTTAACGCCTTTGTTGGTGTTGATATATTTTTTTCGGTATTTAAAGCTATTAAGTCTGGATGGGGTCATGAAAATTAAATCATACATTCATTGCTTTCACAAGCCTGAAAGATCGTCGACATGAAAGAATTTTCGATGAAGACAATGATGATTCTGAATGTTCTGAACGTGCCCACTCCTCGTCTCATCATCCGCGAGATAACAAATCTGTATCATAGTGAAACTATAGTGTAATTACACGAGACTTTTCCAGGGGATCTGGTGTATTCACTTTTGAGGCCACGAAATTCTGATCAACACTGGTATAAAACTCTTTAAATATGGTAATCTTGGCAAAGTAGGGAGAGCCTCTAAAATACCTCACGTGACGTGTAGCTTCTAGTGAAGAAAACTCCGGCGAGATGGCCATTCTATGTTGATTATTTTGCATTATATACGTGAGGATTCGGAGATAATAAGTCAATACTGTGATTAATAGATTAACAGACAGACAGACAGACAGACAGGCACGCAGAGAGACAAACAAACATCGGACAGATATTTGTACGCATGCACCCAAGCACACGCTCACACACCCCACACACACACACACACACACACACACACACACACACACACACACACACACACACACACACACACACACA